>JAPYYT010002702.1:0-16262 GCA_030522565.1 Ceratosolen corneri | reverse complement strand
TTTATATATATATATATCTATATATATATATATATATATATATATATATATATATATAAATATAATAATGTCTTTTCAGAATAAAAAAGTATATATAATAATAATACGACTTAATAAATCATAGATAGTTTATTTTATTTTCACGCAAGAGTTTTAACTTTTTTCTTGTTAATTTATATATAACTCAATGTTTATATAACTAATTATATAACTAATTTATATATAACTCAACTTAAAACTAATGTTGTAAGTCCGTTAGGAATTAATAGTGAGGGTGAAGTTAAATACTGAAAGGTTCATGTAATTAATATTTATTGGGAAAATGGCAAGCACATATTATGTTATCATTAATGTAATAATTTTTTAGATTGTTTTTTAAGTTGAAAATATAAATATGATATTCACATGCATTAGTGCTTGCACGTATTAATTTATCTTGCAGTTTTATATTTAAAGGTATGTATGAAACTGAGTACTTATAACTATTTATAATTTTGAATTTATTTTTTTTATTATATTATCTATTTTATAATACAATGATAACTTCTATATAATAATAGTTTTCTTTACAAGAGTAAAAATAACGGCATAACATTATATAATAGTGTACAATATACTAGTGTAGTGTTTTTAATATTATTACTTAATAAGTCATTGAATCAGTGTTTCTATTACTTCACCTATATACTAATACCTATATACTAATGAGCTAGTATACGTAATATAATAGTTTATTGGTAAAATTACCTTATTTTTTTTAGTTATGTACTGCTTTCTCAGTCGTGTATAATTTGTCGGTTAATTATTGCTTAGAATATCTTTAATTTCTTTGCACTAGTTCAATTATTATTTATTTATCACTAAAATAATTACCTACTTGAACTATATCATAATTTCCTTCTAATTGATGAAAAGGAGCTCTCACCTTTGTTTTGAGTGTCGATCTCGGTGTCATTGCTGTTTCCTGTGTCACAGCTCGTCAGCAACATCAACAGACTCGTTAAAAATACTTGCCAGTACGATAAGCGACGCATTTTCACCTCCGATAATTTAATTTTTGAATGATTTAACAATATTAATTTTAATGATAATAATTTAATGAGAAAAGAAAATGAATGATGAATATCGTTTGTTTTGCGCCCAGGTCTTGTTCATTAAAAACGATCTCCCGGCCGACATCGATGTCCATGCAAAGGCGCCGGCCGGCGATGTTTGCTTTTGACCACGTAATGACCACTATATTGATAAGCGTTAACCTTTCAAATTTCCACTGGTTATTAAAGATTTAATTTCCTTATGTTATATACTCAATGCAAATTATGTGCAACTAGACAAAATGTAACTAGAAGTAATAGTTTTGCACATGAAAGCGTTAGATATCAATAGAAAATCAAAAACTATATCACCACCATGCACTTATATTTTAACACTTGTACATATAAGTACATAGTTTTGACCACTGAGCTTAGTGACTGAAAGTGCGTTTTAATTTTGCGACTAGTTAAAAACAACTTCGATTGCTTGTAAGTCTGTCCCCGATAAAAGCGGTACATCAGCCTCCCGATGACAGGCTTAGTTATTTTTGTTTTTTTATTCTTTTCGTATCTCTTTATTGCAGTAGAATCATTCTTTTGATTCCAGTCTTTCGAGCTTCTTCTCAATTCGTAGCGAACACGTTCTCGTTATTGTATGGGTCTTGTCATCTTCAGCGCACCCCCTTTTGATTACCCTACAAACCAGCTGCCAGTTGTTTTGTTTTTATATTTTTTAGGGATCAAGCTTTTGGACCTCCCGTACAGTGCGGTTCTTTTTTCGTCTTCCGTTTATGACACTTCTCTTTCTGACAAGTCTGACCTTCTAGTTTTTTTTTATTCTGAGTTTTGTTAGATTGTCTCCAAAGAATCGAATAATAATTCGTTGATTGTAGGCAATAGTTAGCCCGTGAGAAGAAAACGATCTTTAATTTATAATTTTTCCCATGAGGAATATCGCTGCAGTCACCACTGATATCACACTGGCTCTTGTCACTTGTATGATTTGCAGTGATCACATATACAGTGATCCAGGTGCACCTACAATCAACCACCAAATATAATTAGGCAACGGCGAGCGTCAATTACTTTAGTGAATAGATTTTGGATAAATTCGGCACAGGCGCGGACACTGAAATGGAAGTTTCGTGCTGCGGGACCGAGGCAGCGATGACTCATACAACTTTCAACGGAAATAAAAAGGTCGGTTTTTGCGCGCGGTGAAGAAGAAAGGAGAGAAAGTCTGCAGCAACCGTCGCCGCTGTTACCGCGTAAGCATCAGAGCTTTAGGTATAAATAGGATTGAACGAACCTCAGTTGCGACTAGCTGTAGCGTCCCGAGAGGCCGACGGGAAACTAAGCGAAACTTCCGAAACCAAAGACACGCGACGATAAAGACGACAACGGCAACGAGCCTTCACTCTTCCCCACTATAATGAGCATGTAAGTTAACCGGACGTGCGCACACAGGCACGCGTGACTCAGCGGCGATACATATATGTATACCAAAGGAAAAAGAGATTGAATTCTTTGTATTTCAATATTGCTAAGCGCAAAGACCCTTCTCCCACTCCTTACCAACAACTCTTCCTTCTTTGCCATATCTTTTTCTCTCCCTCCAACTGCTGCCCCCGCTAAGTCATTCTATTTTTCGGTATACCGATTCAAATTCGCGTATGTGTATTTAATAATGATGGCGATGAAATGAGTGGGCTAACATATTTCGTTAACCCAATTTTGTTATCAATTAATTATAAAAATTTTTATTTGTTCCTTCAATAATATTATAATATATTTATTTGTTTTCAAATTGTACTTTCATATTTTAAACTCATAATATAATTATCTTTTTAATATTAATTTTAAGAACTATAATTTAATTAAATTTTAAGTGTATGATTTACAAATTTATATTTTAAAACAATCAAATAAGTAAAAGTCAAATTAATAAATTTTTTATTTTTTATTTGCAATTATAATATTTTGTGTTCAGTTGATTTTTATATTATTTTTGTGACTTGAAAATCATTCGCCTATAATGATATTATTTTCGAAAAAAATAGAGGTTACTAGTTCAAAACCAAAAAGTATTTTAGCATTGATCGATGTATTTTATAATGAAATTTCCTCTTTCGCCATATAAAGTTATATTATTCGTTATGCATATTATAAAAGTAATATGTATTTTAAAAATATACAAAAAGTAAATATCATTTAAATTGTAAGACAGATGCTGTAATTTTTTGCGTGTGATGTGAATGTAATTTTTTTTTTTCAATTTGCAATTTATATTAAATTAAGAAATTAATTTTAAATGAAATTAAACCAAAAAATAACAAATATCACCCTTTTTATTTTGACAGGTGTAAGGTAATGCCTATTGCATTAGTTTATAAATGCCGATCGCTACAAAGATATTATGAACAATATAAAAATAAATGGCTGAGATTTTGCCTTTTATCTCAAAATGTAAGCTCACCTTCAGTATTTGCCAGGAAATAAATGGCAAGGACAAAACCTCCGGCTTAATGTTTTTCATGAAACTAATTAAAACATAGAGTATCGTACTTTTTTAATTTCAAATCGTCAAAAATGCTGGAAATAACTGTCGGATTCTGTTTAATCCAGAGTTCACTTGGTCTCCCGTATATGCGTATCGCACTGAACAGGCAGGCACTACTGCAACTGACGGCGTGTCGTCTGTATATTCATGAGAGGTGAAGGAAAAAGTTGCCTGCTATGAGGTGCTCAGGAAAAGGAAAAATACTTTTGGCGCATCATCGTATCACTCAGGCGCTTATATACATGTATTACGGATGTATTTGATAAGGATATCTAGATATGAGTTTGGGACGACAGCTTATCGTGTCGTGTAAATGCATGCTGTTGCAGGTCATAGCAGAGAGGTCAAATCAACGATTTCACTCACTCATGGGTGTGTACAATATTTATCCCCTTCGCATGCTCGGCATAGCACGTTTATATGTATATATGTAAATAGGCGGACAAGCTTGCGTAGCAAGGATTGGAACAACTCATCGACGTCGTCTACATCTTGAGTGATAGGAAAAGTTGTAACAGATAAATGCGGGGTAGGAATAGGATAGATTGAAAAATTTGATATTTTTCAATTTACCCCGATATGACATCAAATGAATGACTCTTAAAAGACTTTTTCTGATCTGCTCTGCACACTAAAAGTAAATGCGTCGTTTTCTATTTCTTTTTAATTTGTACGCTATTTACTCGCTCCTTCTACTATGTCATTTTGTTCTTATGTGTCAGTAGTTTATTCTGAATTTAAGATATTATTTTTTATTTTTATTCTCATTTTCATTGTATGTTTTAAAATCATAGACAACAAATGACAAAGGAATTTAGAAATAAATAAATGGTGTACAAATGTATGCCACGAATCATAATCTTCTCTAACGAATTTGATTTACTTTAATCTTGAATGATTTCTTTTGTTTTCGGTACAATGCATTGTTATCTTCCTTTAGTTAAGGTTTTAGGTATAATAGGTTGTTTGTTGCTAATAGAATATTTTTATATTTTATTTTGTATAATTAAATTAAATTTTTAATCCTTACACTATTATCGTATAAGCCATTATAATTTTTTATATGCGTAAAATCACAAAAATAGTAAATTTAAAGAAATCTTGTAGTCTTAATATATATTTTTCATAATCTGTATATTTATAGTATTTATATGTATAATAGTATTTAGTTTATAGTCTAATATAATAAATATATATATAAGTAAAGCGAAAATAATAATAAACATATTATTATTTTATAAATATTTCTATATTATAAAATTTAATTTAAAAACCAATCTCGAAAGATGACATTAATATCTATATTTTATTAATGTATTAAAAATATCTAATCAAAAGAAAATAAACAGGTGGATTTTTAATTGAAAAGAACGAAATTTAAATAATTATACTTAACTTCTATGGAAATCAATTCATGAATGCTAATGTAAAATAATTTACTTTAAATTATAGTAATTATCTAATGTTAAACAGAGTAAAAACAATCGCAATTTTTAACATTAGCACTGTAAAAGAGTTCATTATTATTTTATAAAAATATATAAAAAAGCTTTCTTTTTTAAAATAATTACTTTAATTTAATAAAACTTTTAGTAAATACGAATCACCGTAGGAAAAACTATATATCAAATTGACACCCAATATGCAACAATATATTACAAAATATTTAATTACACATTTCTTTACTGTCTGTATTTAAAATTTAAGATCAAGAATTTCATAATATGTAACAAAAAATAACAAATAAATTTAAACTTACAATTTAAATATTTCTATAATTTTGCAACTCTAAATATTTTCTAAACGAACAAATTTCATTTGGTATAACTGCACGATTAAACATTTGAGAAAATTTTAAAACACTTAAATGAAAATTTAAGAAATTTACTAATAAACATATATCCTCTTACAATTACAGAAATACCAGTAAGTACAAAAGAATTTTTTATACACATTTATATATAATAATTTAGGATTTCCTTGTTAAAAATTAGGTACGAATGTATAGAAATAGATTGCTTTGTTATCGAGTCTTTAAAATATATATTGTAATAAATAGTTAAATATAGATAAAAGCTGTATCACTTAAAATATATTCAGTATAAAAAATGTTTATTCAATTAAAATATTTAATTAAAAACAGTATTTTATAGAGTGCTTGTAAAAAACATTTGTAAGATTATTATTATTCAATACTAATTAATGAAACCAGAAACGATGGATGTTATTTTAAAATAAAAAATAAACTAAGTTTTTAATATCCTCCTTTTAAATATTTCAAATCAATCGATAAAACCAATTTTTTAAATAATTCTAAAATGTTAACCAATGTTAAATATTATTGTTTATTTTACTGCTATTTTAAGATTAGTACATTCGAAAAATTTTATATATATGTAAATTATTTAAGTATTATGATGATAATCAACGATTTCCGAATAAACATTTAATGGAGAAGTAAAATTATACTAAACAATTTCTAACATATTTTGGCAACTTACAAAACGTCTCCGATTTCTATCTTCAGAAATTAAGTAATTAAAGCTTCAACTTCCTTTATGGACTGCTATTTATGAAAATGAAAATGTAAATATAAATATTTATAAACTAATATAATTTTCATCCTAATAATTAATATTTTTCACATCGTGCTTTCATTGTAGTTGATGCAAATTTTAATTTAGGTGAAATTTTAAATCCAAATATCCCACTTTTATGTCATCACATAAATATCAAAGGAAATATTAAATTAATATAACTGAAAAAAGATATATTATTTAATAAATTTATATTAATATAAATAAAATCTATTAAATATTGATAAATTGTAATTTAATATTACTATGATTATAACTAGCTAAGAGAACATCATTTAATATACATTTATGCATAATTCACATGAAATTTAAATTACAATATTTATATATTTAATTTATAAAATAAAAATGATATTATCTATTAAAAATAAATTAATATATGTAAAATATATATATAAGCAATCACTTATGTTAATGTTGACGAAAAAAATACAGTAACAACAAAGTAGTAAGTACTATAGAAATGAACTATAAAATAAACATGTATACTTATAATTAAAGGATGGGTGGTTGAAATAGGCAAAATGTATCAGTTTAATTTTAAAATATGTATCATTATTTTATTTATAATCCATTATTATAAAAAATTATAAAAATTAATAAAAAGATAGTAATACATTCGACTTCTTGTTACAATGACAATTAATCAAATTTATAAAGCTTGGAGTAAATTCAGTAATGGTATGATTGAGTATATAATTAATACAATAAAGCTTCGAAGAAATGTATATATATCGTTTCAATTATATTATGACTAGTCTACTCTCTCTTACTCATTTTTTCTAACACTCAAATGAGCAGAAGTAAACTATATTTCTAACTGTGAAAGTAGCATTTGAATTCATCATGACATTAATTAAAGTGGGTAATCACCATAAGTTTCCCTTCAGTTTATTACAGTGCATGTTACATAGCAACGGTGTTTAAAGTAAAAAGGAAATAAGACCATACACTGTGGTCTCAACGTCCCCGCCGGTCTGTCAATCCAAAAAAAGTATAACACTCAGCGTGAATCATGACATCCATGCGAGGGTAACATAAAAAAAATCGGCGTTCGCCCTCCTTATGACTCATAGATTACTGGCTAACGGCTGACCTAGCAGGTCACACTTCTTTAAGATTGCCTTCGATAGTCAGTTTTACACCGACAAAAAATAAATTAGACGATGTTTATAGGTTGCATATAGATAAAATAATTATATATAACATATATAAGATAAAACATATTATAGTTATAATTATTTTTAAAACATTAATGATATTAATAGCTAATAATTACTGTTATTAACGAAATATAATAATAATAATATAATAGTATAATAGTAATATTTTTATTACATCATAATATTTAAAATCACTTGTGAAAGATAATAATTTGCTACAATTACTGAACACAGATGCCATAAATAAAGGTTACAAACAGTTTATATGCTCTACATTAAATAATTAATAATTTAATTATTAATTACTAAAAGTTATTCATATTTTATTATAATCTATGTACTGATTATAGTTTTTTATTCAATTTTACTGTTGATAAATATACATTAAAATACCTGTGAGTAATATTTTAGGTTTGAGTTATGAATTTTTGATATTATTTAGTACATTATCTATTTCGTAAATTTTATTCATGAGTTCTATATTCTAATTTGTAGGACGTAAATCTTTAAAATATATGTAATATTTTTTCTCTTGAAAATGATGATAGGAGAAATGATAACTATAACAAAAAGTAATGAAATATTATTTTAAAATAATATGGATAATTATATCTAAACTGATACGAATGATGTATATGTATTTATATATATATACATATATATATATTCAAAGGATTATATTCTATATTTCGGTATGTGCATGAAATTGCATACAGTTATTAAATATCTTGTATTTACAATCGAATTTAAAAAAGTTATTTCAAATTCAAGCTATAGAATTTCTCTTTGTGAATAATTAATTATTTACATTTTATTCATTATTTTTAATAAGACATTTTATTGTAAATAAAGCTTCTATAGTGCAATTTATGAAATTATTATTTATTAATTTATTTTAATTTCAATAAATAAAGGATTATAAATTGTTTTTTAAATTAGTAAAATAAAAATATGGTAATAAATGTTATTTCTAAAATTATTATATTTTAATTAACGTACAAATTGTCACGTTCATTTATACAGTTACTAAAAAGTATTATATATTTATATAAGGATATTATTTCAGATTTAATACCATTTTCATTAAATTTAATAAAATTTTATGTTTAACATATATATGTATTTTTTTATTACATATGTTGTATTACTTTTATTTCTTATTGTACAGAAGTGACTCAAGAAAAAAATTGTAAAAAAATGAATGTATAGATAGAGAATATTTTCATTTTGTTTTATTACTTCAGCTCATGCTTTAACTTTCACACCATTATGTAGAACTTAGAATAGATGAATTCGTAGAATAGATGCATTTTTTTAATTATTTAGATTATTAAATCACATAAATAATAATTTTTAATAATAGTTTTGTAATGTAATATAATGCTTGTTTTTAATATTTTGCTAGTCTTTTTATTTCTTTGATAAAGATAAATTTTATTTATATTTTTTATGCCTATTAAGCATCTTATAATTAAATAATTCTATCATTTTCTTTCAAAGCTAATAATTTTTTTATTAGAAAAAGTTTTTGAAGTATTTCATAGAATACTTTATGAAAATTCAATGTAATTCAAAATTATAATATAATTTGGTAAATTGAAAATTATGAATTTTATCATTATATATACGATTATGTTTATTCAGGACTAATTATAAGAATTGTTATATAGTAATATATACATTTTAATAGATAAATTATATAATTTAACTCAATATGGTTAAATAAATATTTAATTAATTTTATTAATTAGTTAAATAAAATTGTAGTTAAATAAAATTGTAAATATGTACTCCAAATTATAGAATGGGAAATGGTTATGCTTACGTACTCTTATAATAATTTAACATATTTTTTTCGTAACTATTATTGTGTCCATACATTAATTGTGTATATATAATTAGTATACATTCTGACAAAACCAACTCGCTGATGTAGCGTAAAGAGATTCAATAACTTTTTATTTCGATCATTTGTGAGCTATTTTTCTTAATAAACCAAAATAGTCCATACATCATATGAAATATTTCATAACATTCATAACATATTTGGTATTCAATATCATTAAAAAGAAAAAAATTCATCTTATATTACATAACACTTATGGAAGGGAACAAATTATGTTCTGTCCACATAAGTTGTGAAAACTTATCCACCATTTTTAAAAATTCAATCAGAAATAAAAATCTTAATGCATGCACTTTAAACTTAATAGATTGCGTTCAGAAATTAATCAAAGCGGCCTGTGGAGGAGATTTTATGAGTGCAAATTGTAAACGAATGGGTGCAAATTGATTATATCTAGATGATTTGTAACGACTGCAATTGCAATTTTATTAATAAGAAAAGCCACATATAGTCCGCATTTAGTGCCACTTAACGTTATTCTCTGTCAGTAATCTGGTATACAATCCGTTAAAAACCATGGGCAAATATGGTTTCATTCTTGAAATTATATATATGCATTATATACATGCGCTTACACAATCAAATATAGAACTAAATATCATCTTTACTTTTCAAACATTAAGCATACACACGCTCCTTCGTTACAAAACAGCGGCAACCATGTGGCAAACTCGTGAGTGCATTCAGTTTGCCTGCGTCCGCTCACTATGCGCAAATGGCTTCTGAAATGATGTCGGAAATGACTGTATATATCACAAGCGAGGGTAGAAATCTCACCGCCCCCATACATCCGTACTTAGCTCGCTCTCTCTCTCTCTCCCTTTCTCTTCCTTTTATCATTGTTTCTCTATTTTTCGTTTTCCTCGTTCACACTTTCTTTTCTCTCCCTCTCTCTCTCTCTCTCTCTCTCTCTCTCTCTCTCTCTCTCTCTCTCTCTACATTTTATATGTATTCACAGTTCAGTGCCATTTCAAGAGATAACAAATCCTTAAAAGAAGAACATAAACTAAACAGTGTGTTTGTGTGTGTGACAGACAGACAGAGAAGAGATGAGAAACATAGAAAGGAGAACAACGATTGCATGTAATAGACAGATATAAATAACAAACAAGAATATGACGGTAAAATTTGAGTCTTTATGTATTAGTATGTTGGTTCCATTATGTATATACACGAAAAGGACGGAGGAAAAAGGACGGAGAATCTCTTGCTCCACGTATGTAAATCTTTACATTCCCCTATCATGTGCTGGTGCTTCAAATTATGGACATATTATAGCTGCAAAAAATGTCTACACTCTATGGAACAGATAAGAGAATATTTGTAACTTAAAACACTTAAGTAAAGTAGAAAATATATATAATATATTGGCTTATTAACAAACAATTAAAAACAAATGCACATATATTATGTACGGGAATATAATATAAATACAGTTTTGTTAATAATTATGTGATTGTAAAATAATTGTGCAAATTTATTCAAATATTATATATTATAATTTGATTTAAAATTTCTATAGATTTTTAGCTAAGCTCTATTCTACATTTAAAATTTATTTTATTAGCAAATATAAGTTTTGTATAGAATTATTAACGTAAACTACAAAAATAATTGACAAATTAATTGTGCATATTAAATTTCATACAAATCTTTATTCAAAATATATAAATTCTTTCAAACATAAATGTATATTTTCTTGTAGTACTATTATTAAATTATGTACAGCTTTCAAATTTATTAAAATATTTTAATGCTAATAAAATATCTAATAATGACAATTATGAATACATTAGTAACTAATTATTATATTTTGTAAAGATCTTCATTATGAATAATAGTAAAAATCGTACAAATTTGAATATGAATTTTTATATAATTCTTTATATACTAAAATGTTTCCATTATTTTACATTAAAATTTTTTTTATATATTTAACGTTTAATGTATATATAACATATAAAGTACTTTGTGAAATCAACAGAGTATGAAATTACAATGACTTAGTTTGATGGTTTTTTAAAATAAAGAATTTGCATATAATCACAGGAGACCAAAATTAAATGTAAATGCATATTATATTATGTAGCTTAATAACTTTTGATATCCAAAGAAAAACTCATTCTTCCACCAATGTGTTCTTTATTATTTTTAAACAACATATCAATGTTTATAAACAGAACTATTAATAAATGAAGAGAAATTCATGTATCTAGTTACAAAATATGTAACACGAAATTAAGTACCGTGAAAGACTGAAAGTGAAGAAATTTTGGTATTATGAAAGAATTTTTAATTTCTCTCTCGTTTTCTCTGACTATGAAAGCATATCTAAGGTTTACTTTGTGAATACTATAAGAAAAACGGCTGTGCTCACATCGTAGCTTTAGTTTCGTCGACTAAAAGACATAATAAAAATTCAAAAAGTTTTTGTGTTCATATATAGTTCAATAAATAAAAAATAAAATATCTAGTTTCTTTTTCATTCTCTCTTTTTTTGCATCTCTCGTATTGTGGCCATTTTTATTTATATTTTTTAATTCTCACCTATCATTTTTATATCACATAATATATTCGTTTACAAGTTAAAATTACCCGTTTGCGTAATTTCTTCTTTTCTTCTTTTTTCTTACATGTTTCTTCTTGTAATTCTTTTTCTTCAATTATTTTCGTTACTTAAAATGAATTGTATCGATTGCTTTTTGAAAAATGAAAAAAATTGATTAAATTATAATATCTGCATAATGTAATATCAAGAATATTCCAAATACATAAACTAAATTATTATATATTCTAAATATCATTTTCTTCAAATACATACATATATATATATATATATACTTTCTTTCCCTCTCGTAATATATATAATATATATATATATATATATTATATAATATATAATATAATATAATATATAATATATAATATAATATAATATATAATATATAATACATAATATATATAAGATATGTTATAAAGATACATTAAAAAAATTAAAATGATACATTTACATAGTATATTTAAAAGGTATGAAAAGTATTAAATATTAAGAAATCTTAAAAAACAGAATATTATTATTATTTAACCAGAATTTCGTAGTTAGAAAAACTGTAAATTGTTATCCATTTAAAAGTATTCTGAATATGGAAAACAAATATTTAGTACTGCATATACGTAAATCAATTCACGCAAAAATATCACCGTTTTTTATTTTATTCATTTACATAGCTAATCTTTATTTTCTCCGCAATCGATCCTATATACTTACAAGTCGTTATATAGAAAATAATTAAGTCGTTTATAAATACGAAAGCGATTTCGAAATATAGTAAAAAAATAGGTAATTAAATAATTAGAATAGCACGAGAGGGAAAGAAAGTGAGAAATGCAAGAAGGAAAAATGATATGTATCCACAGGAAATGCAAAGAAACATATGCGCATAATGAATTCGAGAAAGTGCCTCAGTCTGTTTTGGTATAATACCGAGAACTCAACAAGAGCTCATAGGTATTGTAAAAGGATCACTTATTCTTTTTTCACAAGATTATCTCTTTTACTTTTTTTCTTTCTTTTTTTTTCACTTTATGTCTGGTCCCTAAGTTTGCTGCAACGCAATTCATTTTCCAGTGATAGAAATGTGCTTGTCAGTTTTTCGTCGATGCAATTGTAATCGAATACATCGATTCTTTATAGGTCAGCAGAATCAACTATTAAAGAATGTTCTAAATATATACATACTACTCAGAGCTGAAGGTATAAATAAGTTGAATAATATGATGTCTGAATGCTGTTATTTTTAGCTTTGCATTCCACATTTTTCCGTATTTAAGAATACAAACACACGTATATACGAACACATATATGCATATGTATATTATACATATGTGGATATATATTTACATTTATATATATTGAAAAATATGTTTATATCAAAGTATATATTTTTTAATAATCTTTTCATATTTAATAGCTAATGATTTGAACACACACTGGATAAAATATGGTCTTAAAGTAAAATATATATAAATACATATATACATATATTTTATATATATTCATACTCTCATATATTCGTATGAGAGAGAGCCCGATAGCGGAAGAAGAGAGACTGTAGGGTAAACAGAAATTAAGTTGCAGAAATCGTATGTGACTTTCCTTTAAGAGTGCCTTGGATATATTGGAGATTGTTTGAATCTTAGGATTATTGTAGTTTTCCATTAACAGACTTCAATACGGATCCAGTGAATCTTCTTCGAGGTCCATTTTTCCAATCAAGTTCAGGGATTCGCCCTATAAGGAGTACCTAAGGTAGTGAAGTTTTTCGACATTATTTAATTCCTCTCTTTATAAGATGACACTAGTAAAGTTGTTTTTGAAACTATTCTATATTGATTAATCGCCAGTTATTCGAGATTCTGTTCATCATCGGAATTTTTTCAGTTAATATTTCTCTGTTTAATAACTGTGTCTAGTGTTAATGTATTATAATCGTCAAAACTGTGTAGATAATGAACTCTGTTAACTGTGTATTTGACCTTTCCTTCTTTCATCTAAAAACTCTCCTAACAATAGAAATTTCCTTACTTAAACAAACCAATCATATCTAAGAGATAATCGAAAATTAATATCTGACTTTACCCCTTTCCAAGGACAAATGACAGGAACACCTGAAATATAAATGCAACCTCACGAAAGATGCGACAGTTACTTCTGGCAACTATTTGACCCTTGCAACTAGATAGTATACATTTCGACCCAAGACTGTAGTTCATATACTGATCCCCCTACTTTATAAGTAACAATTGATTGTTATTACATTTAGTATTTTGCCTATTCAAGTTCGGTCCCCGTTAAGGATGCAGCATATCTAGTACTTAAGCATCAATGGAAACGTGTAAATATATTATTCTTTACTATTCATTATCTCCACGTATTCAAAGATCTGTAGTAATTACTAATTACTTCAGCCCCGTCCTTACACCTTCTTTTATACCTTGTTTCAACATTTGTTTTCGACATTTATTCAATAAACTACTTAAACACACAAATAACTGCGTAGACTCATTTCTTTAAAACCTATTTCTATCCTCCTCTTTCCAATACCTCTCTTTCTCCACCCGAAACTTAGGGAGACAATTTACGCACGGGTTAAATCCCAGACACCATTAAATTTATTATTGATCTTTTCTGGTAAGCGAAGGGGTTTCTTTTTTTCAGCTTTGTCCTGACAGCAACTTTATCTGTTTAGGTTGTTATTTCATTCAAAGCTATGCTGATCGTAATCTTGCTTAACCTGCGTGATCGTATCTCAATCTCTGATCTGTTTTTCTAAGGTATTGATGGTTAACCAGCTCAGTTGCCCATGATTCGATTAGTCATGATTCGTTTTCTGCACAAAGCTGGCATACAGCTCTTCAACTTCGCTAAGAGCATATTGCAAGTTGATTTGTGTTATGTTAGGCCGGGGTTTGGAAAATTCTAATCCCAACTATTGATTATATATTGATATACCCATATATATTGATTACTGAATTTCTGACCTGCCCTTCTTTCCCCCTCGAAACTCTCTTCACAAATGGAAATCTCCATATTTAAGCCCACCTATCATATGTAAGATAATGGAAAATCACTATCTGCATTTAACCACTCCCAGCAGAAAAATGAAAGATACACCTGAAACATAAATACGACCGCACAGAATATGCAGCAGTTACTTCTGACTATGACTTAACCGTTAAAACTAGCCAGTAAATGACATGTACATATAAGTCAGTGCATTAGTCTTCGGAGTCATACTGTCGCGACTGCTGTTACGTCTTTGCCTTCCCTTCTGTGATATTTACATCACAAACGGCATATAAATAATTGCTGAATAGTAAGAGGTAACTCCTCCCCTCATTCTCCTTAAGACCCTTAAACGACTGTCAATTTACAATTCCTACCTGATACCTTTATTTTCTGCCATCTTTATAAAATTACTCAATATCTTCTTCAATTACTATAATAGTCTAATTACCTCTAAATTCATTACACCTTGTATATATAATTTGCTTCAATATTTATTCAATAAACTATATAAACGCAGAAATAACTCCGTAGACTTGTATCTTTGAAATCTATTTCTATCATCCTCTTTCCACTATCTGTCTCTCGCGGGTTAAATCCCGAACAGTAAGACAACTGTATTTTCAATTTGTAAACTATTTTAAAGAGAATGTGATCTCTAGGCGAATTAAAGTCTTAACGCCGCTCCTTGAGTAGTGATGGTCATCTTAGAATTCTTTGAAAGTGGGAGGTTTTGGTGATTGGAAAAAAGTAATTTTCTGCTGTTATTGGAGCTCTAGCCAAATAGACTCAACGCCCTTTTAAAGGAGGAGGGTGAAGTGCCGTCGGTGAAGTGGCGGCAGAACTTTGGAACTTCGGCCGTGGCTTCGAGATTGCACCGCCGTTTTGAACCGTCAATTAAAAAAGAATGAGTTTGAACGCGCATGATTGAAATGACTGCAGATATGAATATGTTTTCTACAATAGTTTTAAATATAAAATTATTTGTAACGATGTCTATATTTTTAATTATTCAGAATTTTCAAATCTCATAGAATACAATTTTAACTAAAAATTAATTAATTTATTTTACATGCAGAATTTTAGAATATTTATTTTATTTCATTTTTATTGCTCTCAGCTTAAAAATTCTTTCGATTATTGTGTAACATTATTTAAGAAATTCATCAGTGACGTGACAAGTATTCTAACCACTAGATGTAGTATTTAACTGTTATAAGATTTATATGAGAACTAATTTAAGTTTCAAGTTTATTATTAAAATGCTAATTTAATTCTGTTAAATGAAGTAACTTTTAAATACGTTTAAAAATATTGCCATAAACCAATTAGTTATCCAAATAAGTAATTATTTAGTTAATTAATTTATTTTTGAAAATATTAAAATATTTAATCATTATATTATTATATTTTTATTATATTTTTGCAGAAAATTG
>JAPYYT010002701.1:0-16279 GCA_030522565.1 Ceratosolen corneri | reverse complement strand
TCTGTATTTCCTTTCTACCCTGCCATCTCTCCTCTACCACGATCGGCCTCTCCCCCCTCCATCTTGGGGTGAGCTCACATCGGGATTGTCGCCCGAACACCACCCTTATTTTTTGCTAATACAATTAGTTAAAATTATAAATAACCTTAATATTGTATATTTTCAAAGAAAAAACAGTTCATTAGAAATTATATTTATATATCAAAATAAGAATTATATAAATTATTCAGTGTCTCTCTTTTTTTAATATACTTTACTTTTTATACCCATAAATAAATATTGTTATCCATTTGTATGTCCGAAATATGCTGTATTTAAATATATCAAATAAACAAAATTTTTGTTTAACCAAATCAATTTATGTACATTTATAAGCAATCCTTTATTATTGATTTATAACTAAATAAATAAATTTTCTCTCAATAGTCTGCTTTACAAAGTGAAGCAGAAGAAATCTGCATCATTACACTATATATTAAAGTTAATTATATACTTTATTTCTATGAACAATTTTTTAGATATTTCTAAATCAGTACAAATAATTTTCCTTTTTAACATTCGTTCTTGAATGGAAAAATATAAAATCGTTAAAATCTATTTAAAATAAGTTAATATTTTTAATGATGTATGTATTTTTAACAAAGAAATATCAAAATAAACTAATTTTTTTAACAAATATCGAATAAAAATGAGTAATTATGCAAGATTTCACAAAAGGTGAACTAAAATGAAAAATTGTAAAAATTGTAATTGATTTTTCTAATTACTAATTATATGAAATTCATGGTAATAACTTTTACATATATGTTAATTTATAATGAACGATATAAATGATGCAGTTAATCTAAAAAATTACGATTTCAAGTCTAAATTGCTATTTAATTGGTTTATTTTAATTTACAATCTCGATATTACATTGAAAATTTATCTAAGATTTCAATCACAAATCAATATTTAATACTTTGCAAGTATAATAGAATCTTTGAAGAAATCAAGTTTTTTTGTTTAATTAATTTGCTATTATATTTAATATCAATTTGTTAGAGTGAAAGAAATTTTTCAATAAAATTTTCTTCATAAATAATATAAACTTATTAATTCCATTTCATTATAATAAAACTTACACCTTAATTAATTATTTTAATAATAAACAGAGCTCCAGTAAAAATCACAGTAATTTTTGTTAAACCATTTCTCACATGGTATCAATACTTATACAAAATATAATAATGTTTATGATGCTATATCGACGTCGTTGTTTACTCATTTATTTAAATGTTAGAGAATACTCCAGTGTTTAGGCAAACATCTAATTTCATGTAATTTGTCTCATTAGTTGTTCATCTTAAAGAGCTGAGTTTCTGTCAAAACATTGCATAATTTAGTTAATTTTACTGGATTTGTAAACGTCCACTTGACGGCTTTATTTGATTGTTATTGCTTCGTGCCTTAGGTATTGCTCCGATAACTTTGACTCTTTCCTGTTGCTGTTGTTGTTGTTGCTTTTGTTGCGCACGACCTCCATCAGAAAATTGCGGCGGTGGAGCGAAAACGACTTCATCAGGTTCAATATATTCAATAATGGTATTTGACGTAAGCGTACTATCAACATTGAACTCAGGTGGTGGCGGGACAAATAAATCATTATTCTGCTCTTCTGCATCTGCTTCAATTGGTGGTGGTAACTGAGCCAGACTTACTGCGTGCCTCGTCAACATTCCACTGCCTCCATAACTTGACCTCTTCTGCAAACACCCACTAAGACCAACTATGGTATTACTGTTGTCCTTGTGAGTGTGATCTGTAATTCAGAAAAGTTCTTTAAAAAAAAAACAATTTAACAAAATGAAATATATTTCTAATCCAATAAATATATTATTATAAAAATTAAAATCATATGAGAGGTTTAATATTAACCATTACCTTTATGGTGTATAAGTTGTTGATGAGGATTGCCTTCATCATGAAGTTGTGTATCATCAAAACCTGTAGGAGGACCAACAGGGATGTCCTGATCAGAGCTCACACCACTAGAACTATTATCTCCATCTTCCACTAAAGATTGTTGGGTCTAGAAATTATAATTTACAATAAGAATTATCAAAAAATTTAGATTGCAAAAATAATCAATATGTAAACAAAAAATTTCTAATTAAATATTAATGACTGTGTTTTTGATCACTTATAGTTTACTTTTTCAAACCAAAATACAAATTTCTTTAAGATGAAAAGACTTTCTTGAAAAATTTATTTAAGTTAAAAATATAATATACGTCATTATATTAAGAAAATAACTATAATAAATATTAAAAAATTATATATTTTAACACATTAAGAAAATTATTAAGTGTAAATTTAATTTCTAATTAATATAGAGTATCTGTAATTAAATAAATAAAGTTTTTACAATATTTAACTTTATTAATTTGATACAGTTATACTATATATAATATCATATACATAAAAGAATCTTCGTTCAATAAAAATTTTTCATTGTGCATATCAAAAAATAAAGAAAATTGATATTTTTATTTTTAATATTTTATGTATAAATATTTCTAAATATTTATCTAAATATATAAAACAAATATAAATATATCTAAATATAAATAAATAGAATTATTTTGCATAAAATTATAAATAAAATAGAAATAAAGAAAAAAGAAATGATAATTAATGTCATAAAATTATCATTATATCATGAAATCATTAATAATTATAATAAATTATTACAAGCCATTATTAACTTTATTAACTCAAACATGCAGAAACGCAGATAAGTATCTATTTTAGGATGTATATATATTTATGTTTGTGTCCGTGTATGTATATATGTATTTAGATATAATATGCATTACTTGTTTTGTATATTTAATATATTTTAGATAATTCAATATTAACTTGTCAGGATAATTTGTACCCTATCACGTTAAAGTACCGGTTCATTTGCAAAATAGGACAAGCAAAAAGTTAATAAGGAAAAGAGAGGTCGGTCAATCTTGTCAAGCCAACGTAGAAGCTACTGCATGATCAAAAAATGCTACTGAAGCAACTATCGTTCAATTCATAGTTATTTAAAAGTGTAAGGTATCCATAAAAATATACTCGTTCTATCCAAAGAATTAAATTAGGCTTTTATCAGCTTTTTAATAGATTCACCGAGTAGCTGGGCATACTAAATGAATTGTTACCTATTAAAGATTGATTATTAACTTGATTGATGCCACTGTAGAAGGAAAAATTGAAAGTAAAAACAAATTGCTTTTTATGTCGCACATTAAAATTCTGTTCTCCAGCACTTTCTTTTATATAGATTTGACCCAATAGCTGCTCATATTAGAGTGAATTTTCAACAGGATATATCAATGGATGCAGTGGCTTCTCAGAATATGCCCTGATACAAATTGACAAAAAATTTATATTTTTTAAAATGTCCATAAACAGAAATCTAATGAAGAGATGAAATGATTGATGCTTTTCCATGCCTTTTGTAAATGATGGAGATAAAGATGATTTTTTTCAATAATTGCTTCCTTCAACAAAGAACCTGAGTCCACTTCAATAATGTGTGTGAATATGAATTAATTTATATTTTTAATGGATCATAGAAATACATTGAATTCAATAAAAATTCTATAATAAATAAACATGTATATATATACATACATATATATATATACATGTAATATAAAATTGTCATTTTATAAAGTAAATAATTAATATTAAGTAAATCCTTCGATTAACCTACGCAATTATACATATTTTCAAATACATACAATAAATTAGTTCATTTGTTACTAAATCTTTAAAAAATAATGAAGAGGCATACTAAGATATTAAGTAGTACTAAATATTAAGGCATGCATACCTTTAAATGTTTCCTGACATTCTGGATCTCTTCGACACTAAAAGAATGAGGAAGAGAACTGGAGCCCGTTGAATTACTGCTAGTACCACTACCAGCTGAGGCATTTGAGTTGCCAGATGTCTCACGCGTTGATTCGAGTTTTTCTCGTGCAGCCGCCTTCTCTAACTCCTTGGTAATCTCTGATTCGTCGCCTTCGTCTGTCAAATTTTCATCGTTCTCTGACTCACTTAAACTATAATCTGGTTCCGGTATTAGCGGTGTCGATGAATCGATATTTGTATTGTTGGAGTCTATGTAATTTGGACAGTTCTAATCATTAAACTTGAAATAATTTATATTTGCTTACTAATTTTATGAAAATACTTGCGGACGATAATTAACCTCTCTATATGATTTTATTTATAAATTATTTATAATTTCTAAATAAAAATAATTAATACACACCTACATATATGTATACAAGTCATGTGCGTTCGTGTGACTGATACTTCCAATAAAAACTGAACAAATATATGTGTAAGTGTATAAGTTTATTGTTTATTAATTATTCTATGCATATAATAAATTAGATGTAACAATTGTAAAGAGGATTCAAATAAAATTTACGAATTAAATTCCTACAATTTCAAAATCATTTAAAAGTATATATTTGAATTATTAAAATGACGTTTATTTATCATGATTATTATATTGATGCTTGTAATATATATTTTCTTACTTCATTGCTTATGTTGGATAATCAATAAATATTTCTGAGCTTAAAAATTCAATTTTCTTCACCTTTAGAGCGCGTTATTAAAAATAGTTATCATGAATGAAGTGCAAACAACATTTATTTACCTTCAAACACGCCTGATAAATTGGAAGCACACGAACTAATAATGACGTTCGCTTTCTTTTTTCTTTCGCGAATAGTACCCACAGTGTTGTGACTTCTACCATTTTTTAATGGTTGGGCATACTGATTGGCGGTGTTAACTCCTATGGATATAATTCCCTTTGTCTGACCGATTGCCAGAAGGGCACCAGAACTACCATTGGCGATTTGCGCCCCACCTAACTTAAAAGAAGCACCCCTGGTTCCATTGGAAGTGCGCAGACTGTGGGACTTACGCAACTGAGAACGAGTGGAATGACTTGGCAGACTCAGTGAACGATAACCGACGATCTTCATGTCTTCCGGAGAGGCATAGAGTTTTGCGCTTTTATATGGCCGGAAGCTTGACATCACTCCATATTTGTTCTCCGCTGTTGCCGCAACAAGCTCTATTAAGATAAAAATAATTAAATTTTATATATTTAATTAAAATTTTATGTTTAAAGGTGAATATATTTTCCATAACACGTTTTTTCGTATAAGAATATAGGTACAGAACAAAATGTCAGATATTTTTTTTAAATTGTTGTATAATAAACACTTTATAACAACAAAATTATGTAATCAAAACAAATACGAATCTATATTATATTTTAATAAGAATTTCACAAAGATTTATATATAAATTACTTTATAAATTTCTTCAAATAAATTACCTATTAATACTAAGATACAGACTCGGCTTTGGTATATTAATTTATTAATTTGGAATGTAATTTCTAACATTTGATAGTAATTTAGAGAAAGAGTATCAATAAGGATATTGTTCAGATATATATAAAGGGTTTAAAAGAATACAAATTTAAAAATTAATCAGAGCCTATTCGGGCAACTTTTCCGAAGCTGAGCTCTCGCCAAGGTGGTAGGGGGGAGAGGCCGATGACCTGGGAACTTTTTTGATCTTTGAGAAACTTCATAATTGTTCACAGGTTGGATAATCATTGTTGCATGCCACTGCCTTGTCCATTTCTAGCCTGAACTGGTCATCAAATAATCCAGAAATAATATGCACTGTTGTGTTGTCTTTCAAATCATATTTCATTTCCACGTGGCACAACCTGTTGTAAATTTCTCTAACTATTTCTACCAGGTCTCTTACTTGTTTGTTCTTAGTGGGTCTGTAATGTTCTTGCAAAAAAATGCTTTGGATATGTTATAGGCTCTCTGACTCTTGGGATTGTTCTAACTTTCCGTCAATAGATTCCAGCAAGCACCAGAGAATCCCTTTCCATGTCCATCCATCAAACTTAGAGGCTCTCCCTCTAAGGAGTTCCTAAGGTATTGTAGCTTTTCAACATCATCGAATTCCTATCTTTTTAATATGATACTTGTAAAGTTTCTTTTGAAACTATTCCACATTGAGTAATCACCATTCAATTTATTAATGATCTTTTCTGGCACACGAATTGGCTTGGTTTTTCTTTCAACTTTGATTTGATTAGTAACTATTTTTTGTTTGGGATGTCTTCAGATTCAAAGATAGTTTGAACATAGAATTACTTGTTCTGCATACTTTCAATTCAATCTCTATTATATTTTTCTTATGATATTGGTGGTCTTCCGTTCAGCTGACCATGATTATATTCGTCTCTCCTTGGTTCTGCTACAAAGCTGTCATGTAGCTATTACACTTTGCTGATAATATATTGCAAGTGGATTTGCGTTATGTCAGGTCTGGGTTAGGAAAATTCTTCTCCCAACATTCTGATGATATTAAAATCAGGGCCGCTGGAGAACTGATTTTGTTCCACCTTGCACATAGTTATGTGCTTTGACTGTCTTTTCATCTGACATAATTGTACCTTTAGTCAATATCTAGTACATAGGTTATGCCGATCTACCTTATCGATTTTAGATCTTATGCGCCCTCTTTCGGCGAGTCAATGAGGGGCTGCACTTTCCGGTCCAAAGCTCGTCAGCAGGGTTGGACTGATGACGCTTGCACGGCTCCGCACAGCTATCTCTCTCTCTCTCCATCCGACGCAAGCGTGCACTCTCCAGTTGATTCGGAACTGTTCGTATTGTTCCGCGATCTGCCATCTCTCTCTATCCACTATCCGGCTCGAAGGACCAAATGTTCGGACAACTTTCCCAATGCTGAGCTCTCCCCAAGATGGTAGGGGGGAGAGGCCGATAGTGGAAGAAGAGAGATGGCAGGGTAGAAAGAAACGAAGGCGCAGGGGTCGAATGTAATACTGTGAATTAGTGTTTATTGAAATTAAATAGTAAAGATTTTTAATTCTGTTTTGTCATATGTAAAAATAATGTCTTGCTCTTGATTCTTAATTTGTTTCTGCGTTTAATATTCTTGTATAATTATTGGTGTTAATCATTAATGATTTTATTGGCCTTTACTTACTTTGACCGAAATTAAGGAGTTTCACTAGGCCTATTAGTCTTACAGATTATTTAATTAATTATTCGTATCGCTACTTGCCTTTGATCTGCGTTTGTATGCTCTTGCCTTTCTTGGTTTGTTGGTCCACGCTGGCAATGTATGCAGCATTTATCAATTGACCCAGGGAAAGGGGGGGCTGCAGCCGGTGGACTCCTTTGCGGTGTTCTCACGTAATTGAACTTCGCGAGCCCAAGCGTTCGTTATGTAACGTGTAGCGATCTTCTACCAGCGTCGGATGAAGTTTCAACTTTATAATGCCAAACAGTGAAATTTGAGAATCTCTTCGTTGTAAGACTAATGTGAGATTGATCTTTGAGAGTCTGATTTTTGCGAGAATTCTGAAGCGCAGCGCGCCTGCTGTCTAGTTTTGATGTCTCACCCCGCTCCTTGAGTAGGTGTGGTCTCTTTAGATTTTTGGTAAGCGTGGGAAGATTTTGCTTATTGTTTGAAACTAATTTTCTGTTGTCATTGAAGCTCCAGCCAAAAACGTCAACGCCCTTTTACAGGAAAAGGGCGAAGTGCCGGAGATGAAGTGGTGGCAGCCTTTGGGACGTCAGGCCGCGGGTCGCGCAGTCACCTCGACGTCATAAGGTCTGGCTGAGTTTTTCATGAATTCCAATTCTTGTTAGTTCGTTACACAGCTTATCACGAAGTATAGAAATCATGCTGTTATACCTAGAAGGTCTTGTCCTTTATTTTTACTAGGCTCGTATTGCAAGACACTTAATGATCATATTAACTATGCCGAAATCTTTTAGAGGCGCAGTCCTAGTAAACATGATCGTAAATGGTCATAAACGAAGGAAAAATAATATTCGATGTACTTTTGAATATATTCTTAGGCTCTTGGGATACATCTGGCAGTCATGAACGTATTGAATACTTATAAAAAGAATTTACAAATAAAGAGGTAGTACCGACGGTCGAGAAACTGATGAATTCTCGAACAGAGCCAAATCATTTACTTTTCATAAAGTTATAGTCTAAGTATATGCTGGAATATTACATATTTAGAATTGCAATGAGTTAGAAAATTAGTAATAACAGAATAAAAATTATTATTTATAAATATTTATAGTGGTCTCTATTAATAAAAAAAAAGGATTAAACTACTAAATTTAAAGTTAAACAGTCATCTTTTAATTTAAATTAT
Source organism: Ceratosolen corneri (assembly GCA_030522565.1). Taxonomy (NCBI): domain Eukaryota; kingdom Metazoa; phylum Arthropoda; class Insecta; order Hymenoptera; family Agaonidae; genus Ceratosolen; species Ceratosolen corneri. The sequence goes on along the minus strand of JAPYYT010002701.1, from coordinate 7,983 downwards.
GTTAAGTATAATTTAAATCAAGTATTAAGTATATTAGGAATTTATTTAAATAATTTAAAAAATTTTAAATATTTATAATTATGTATACAAAATTCATAACTAAAATATTACATGTTTTTATTATTAACAAATGAAAATCTATGAATTTATGTTATTTTTATTGAATATGAAAAAGAAAAAAATTCAATTTTACGAAATAAATTTTTATACATAAATGTAAGAAATGCTTTATTTTTTATTTAGACTCTTCATTCATTTTTCCTTTTCGGGTTCAATAAAATATTTGCAATAACTAGAATTTTGTATTTTTATGGAATTTACAAGTACATACTAATATAGCATTTTAACAATTATATAATAGTTTTTATATTATTTTATTTTTATAGTTTTATTTTTAAATAGTTTTTATTTAGATAATTAATATTTATATATTTATATTATTTATATATTAAATGTCAATTGATTGACAAATAAAAAATAAAACTTAACTTGTTACTACACACCTTTGACTTGTTGAATGTGGGTTATGTTATCGTACACAGAGGCTGAGGTACTGATATCAGATACGGTTTCACTGACATTGACCTTGATCATTTGGCTGATAGGTGGTGGTGGTGGTGGATGATTGGGTGGCGGGAGACAATTTCTCCCTAGAATCACGTTCACATCATCTTGACTACGATGACCTTTTGAAATTAAATTTGATGTGCTTTGTGTTTGAATGTTCAAATCTGGCGTGCTGTGGAAATCACGATGCAAATCGGAACCACTACCCAGACCTCCAAAGAAGCGTACCCGCGATGACTGCAACGATGAATATGGTAAAAAGTTAAAAGGTTAAATAATGTTCAAACACAATTAATAAATAGTATTAAAAATATATTCATTATAATAATTATTAATATTTTCAAAATCTTACGTATTATGTTTATTCTTTGTAAGATAAATTTTTATTAATTTAAAAAATAAATAAACAATGTGTAAATAATTATATAATTATATTTTAAAATTTTGTTAATTGATAAAAATTACTAACATTATAATAATTAAATGACATTTACAGAAAGTAATTTGGCATAAATTTCCACAATATATTTTGAGATTATTTAATATTGTTCAAAATTAAATAATTGCAACGGTAATATTTTATGTTTTAAATATAAACGTACTAATTTAAAAATTTATTATATTTCCTTTATATTTTATACAAATAATTGTTATTTATAAGCTGTACGAAGTATCTTAAATTCAATTAATTTTCTGACTATTTATATTTTATGTTGAAATTTATTATAATTGTTGATAATAGATTGAAATAAGCATGAAATTTATAAATGGATAAGTTCGATATTTTATCAATGTAAATTTTTAAAATATTATAGTATATGCAATGTAGTTATTCATCATTACAATAGTGAATTAATATAAGTAACTTTCTCATTATACAATCCATTCAATAAATTATTATTACTGATATTGATCAAAATAAATATAACTAAAACATGCAACTAACATAAGAAAAATTAAAAGTTCCATGCATTATTCGAACACATTCTTTACATTAGAGCACTAAAAAACTCAAAAATTTTATTTTTTCTTTAAATAGAATTAAATAAATTATCATTAGATTTAAATTTTCTAAATAATATGACTAAAAATAACTTCTTTTTAGGCGATATATACAAGCGCAAACTTTTCCCATAAGAGAAATCATAAGGACATCCTTACTTTCCCCCTTCGTTTCATTTCAGCAACACTGGCATAGACTCGGCCAGATTTAGTCTTCGATGTTGAATGCAATTTCGTACTAATTATGCCATTCTGAAAGTTTGAATTCGTGCTCATCTGCACCGTTGAATCATAATGAGCGGGAGTAACAACAGTCATGTTATCATCATCAACGCCTTGCTGGCGTTTAAAGAGTTCCTAAAAAGAAAAGGAGAACGGACGATGCTGAAGCCGTTCACATCACGTACTGAGACTTCCATTGGTTTTTTTTAATCTGATACTTTATCTCAATTAGAGTAACTACATTCTTAGTAAATTCTTGTAATTCTTTTTTTATTTTGTTTCCGTTTAATATTCAATTCTAATAATGTTACACTTTATTTTTATTGTTGACTTTATTATATTATTATATATATTATATATTATATATTATATATTATATATTATATATTATATATTATTATATTATTATATTATATTATTTATTATATTTATTATACCCTCATGCTTTGAAATTAATGATGATATTATAATTATGAACAAATTATGTTAGAAAAAGAAACTTTTTGTAAATAGATTTATTTTTATACAATAAATATTTAACTATTAAATCTTGCTTAAAACTAAAATTAATAAACGTTTTGCTCGAGATAAAAAATTCTCGGATGCATTGGAATATAAAATTATACTTTATATAGTTGCATAAAATACATATGATTTTCATCAAATATATATTCATAAAGAGATTCAATTATAATTGAAATATTTAATATATTGTTTATTCTTTATAACAAAAATTTTAAAAAATGTATAAAAAACAAATATATAAATTCCAATAAATCAACATTGTTGTAATTCATCAATCGATTAAAAATATATTGAATAAATTATTAGTATATAATTTTATCCATTTATTTATAACTATAAATTAAATCATACTTAATTTAAAAATATCTACTATCCTACTGAATTTCATTCTTTGAATGTGTTTATCATGCACCTCATGCAAAGAAAGATATCAGTAATACAAAAATAATAAACATTAAAAAATCAGATTAATGATAGTAGTAGTAATAATAACAATATAACATGAAAGAATTTTACAATAAACTTTTTATCGTGTTCTATATATAGCGTACATGCTTTTTGCTTCAACTCGAATGATTAAATAGATCAATAATCTCAACTATGAAGTTTATTTGTTTTGATTTATGATTATTGTTTAATATTAGAAAACTAAAACATGCATAAATGAAGATTTTTGTCAATATACATGCGGATTTACCTCCAGCTCCACAGCAGTGATACGGTTGGATGTCGGCCTTGCGCGAATACTTGCCGTCCTTGGCTGATTTTGAGTATTTTGCTCAATGTTGAGACATATCGTATTTTGTAAAGTTAAATGAAGGGACTCTGAGCTGTTAGTTTTCGTACATTCTCGAATCATATTATCGCGCTCCTCCTTTTCACTGCTACCTTCTGGTACAAAGTAATTTTGTTAAAATTTCTCAATATAATAATTTTAAACATTTAAAAAATATTTTTTAAATTTATTTCTATATACTAAATGTGGAAAATGGTAAATATTATTAAAAACTAATGAAAATGCAAATCTTAAATTTAAATACACTGAAAACTTTTTAAGACTAATTCAAATTTTTAATATTTTTACTTGTTAACATATAATTATATTATTATTTAAGCACAATTATATTCATTAATAAACATATATATATAATTTCAATAAATAAGTAATTACAAAAAATAATAGACCTGCAAATATTTAACTCTTAGAATGTTTTTAATATAATCGCCAATTATATAAATTAACAAAAAAGTTCTTTCATCATTTAATTTTAAATGAAGACAGTAATATGAAAATACAATTGCAATATTATTAAATAATACCAATAAACTATTAATTCTTGAATATTTCTCGAATTATTAGTGACAGCCTTAATACTGGATAATTAATAATTGAAAACTAATAATTGATTTTAATAAAAAGATATTTTGGAACAGCATTATAAAATAGGTTTGAGTAAGGCACATCAATTCATCATTTCAAATTAGAAAGGGTAAATCAATTGATAAACTCTAGAGGGTATAAAAACTGATTATTATAGCAACAACTCAGCATTAGTAATGATTTCTAATAGATTCAAAATGAAGAAAATTGAATAATTAAGTGATTGTGACAATTGGACATTTTGCTGAAGATAATCAATAATTGCATATTAAGAAAGTTAGATATAATAAAGCACAAAATAAAAAATATTAAGAATATATATATATATATACAAGAAATTTGAAATTCATTTATCTTAACATTTCGAAACTAGTGATCGAAAATAGTGATTATTAACAAGCTAGAGAAAAATGCAGATATTTATTAAAATTTATACAGTATTTTAATAACTTACCAGATTCCCAAAATTTTAAATAAATAATTAGAGTATATAAATCAAAAAATTATTTTATGAACAATTATTTAAATAAATAATAAAAAAATATAACTCAAAAATTAAAAAAGTGATTATTTCAAGTATAAGAAATGATTAAAAATAAAAAATAAAAAAATAAAATGAAAAAAATAAAATATTAGAATGTTAAATATCTTAATATTTTTATAAATATTATTATAAATTAATACATAAAACTTGTATAAGAATGACTATTATTTTTATCATCTATTTAACTATCTATTATATACCTATTTATTATGTTTTATTATTTATTATGTTCACAGCGTTATTTTTATCGCCATAAAGTGCTTATACTTTTGTAAAAGAATTATAAAGTAATGAGTATCATGTGAAATCGAATACCGATAAATATGAACTATTATTATCAAAGCAATAGTATTTATTAACATAGCACACGGTGACAAAATAATTGACTAAATATTATAATTTTCAAAAGACTTTTATTTATATATAAAGGATAATTAAAAACAAATGATTATAGGAATAAGGTCGTTAAAATTATTGAATTAATTGGAATTTTTTTATTTTCACAAAAACCTCTTCTCACAATTTTTCTTAAAATTAATTTTGCTAGATTTGTAGACATGTGCAAATTGTGGATTTTGGTGATGATATGTATAATGATGATGATGAATGATTTTTATATAATACTTGACTTATACCAGTATAACGATGAAATCTAACGAAAACTACCAGTAATTCTTTATTAAATTACGTGCAGTAATTTTATGTATCAGTCGAATGAATAATAATGTCCTTGAAAATATACATATTTTAGATACACTCATTCTTATTTAAAATTATAATTTTTTGTAAAAAAAATCAAGAGTCATATTTCACTATGAATTTTCTTTTCATTTGCTTTCACTTACATTGACATACATGAAATATTATTACTTAAGTGTATGTTTACAAGAAAATATCTATATGCGTTGAACTTTATAATTTTGAGATGTTTTTTTTTTTATATATCAAATTTAGTGTCCATTTTGTTCATAATAACAAGTATAAATTCAATAGAAAAATTAAATATACAAAACAGTATTTTCATTATTGTCTGAAATTTTATATTTTTAAGTGATTATCTAATGCTAAAATTGATAATATGAACCTTTGTTAAAATTATCTAAAATTATTTCATAACAAAATCATTATAACATGAAACTGCAAACCAAAATCCAATATATTGTAACATTTGTAATGCTTATTGTAAGTATTGTAAATATATCATTTCGATACCTAATAAAACATATTCAACATTTTTTGTAAAATACAAATACAGTTCTAGAAAATTCTGTAAATGATAATGGAAACACTCTATTATGTTCGCTAATCAATGAAATTTCCGATATTAGTAAAAATGAAAATAAGGTTAATTTCCAGTAAATGTAATAGTAAATTACGTATTTTGTTGCATTTATAGCTTTTTTATAAAAACTTATAATACCATAATTATAACTTGATTATACTTTTGTATTCCTATTAAAAATATACTACTTTCAAATATTAGCATTTATTAACTTGAAATGAAATTAAAATGATATCGTTGAATAAATCAATATCGAAATAGATCTTAATATTTTTCATTTTAAAGTTCAACTTCCATACAACGTTTTTATAATAAAGAAGTTAATCGGTTTATGAAATAAATTAAAGTCTTTTTAATCATTTTTCTTTAGAAAATTATGATTAGATTAAAAGATGAATATGAAATTACAAAATGTGATCTTATTTGTCAAAAGATATAAGTCCATAAGAATGATATTGTCTAACACAATATTTATCAATTAACATTATGTTTATTAGAAAAGAATAAAATTGTGTATTTATGCATATGATTTACAAATAATTTTAAATAACTTACATAAAATTGTTTAGTTTAAAATGATATAAATTACTTTTATGCCATTCATTGATCTATTACTCAAACACTACATAAATTATAGTAGGTTGATTTTTATGATTCATAAATATTTTAGATTATTTTAAATTAATAATAATGTTTAAAAAATTATTCTTTATTCTTATACATTCCTGCTTAATATTATTTTTTGCTTGAAAAACTAAGAATTGTGTCTTAGAATTCAAAATAAAATAATTATTATATTTATTTTGTTTTAATGTAATTTAAAAATAATGTTTATGTAATTATTATTTATTTATGTGTATAAAGTTAAAAAATTGATACAACATTCGCTTATATATTGTATTCAGTTGACATTAATCATTTTAAATTGAAAATTGCCCTTTTCAGCCATTTTTTGAATATAATTAAAATAATTAAAAATAAAAAGTTCTGTAAGAAACATAAAATTATGAACAACTTATTCAATTAAAATTTTTAGGGATAAAAAAATCGATGTTTTTAAAATTTCCTACAAATAAAATTCTCATTAATCTATTCGTAAATTGCTTATAAAAATTAAAATTAAAGAGTATAATAAAAAAGCAAGTAAATAGTTCAAATGATTAAGAAGTGAATTACTAAGATTTGATTAATTTAACTAAATTAATAAGATACCTTATTAAATTATATAAACATATATTAACGAATGTTAACAAATATATAAATATTAAAGTATGTTATTTTTCGAGATTCCGTGAAAGTCTTGAGCGACTCGAAATAATACAAAATTGTTTAGAAATTTTTTACATTACTCGTTTATGATCGTTAGATGTGCCGCACATGAATTATTTTCTGCCTCAGAATTCCGAGTGTTGCCTCGCAATCAGTGCGACTTTGTTTATAACTCTCGCGTAGGACAAAAACTTCAAAATACAGCTACTTATGACACGTGTGTTATTGTAAATCAAGTAGAACCAATATCACTATCAAAATTTAAGGAACGCACGTGTCGGCCACCTCCTGTGCTTGATCGTACAATTACTAAGAATTCGGCATTACATTTGTTATCACGTAGCAGCTTGTATAAATCATCAAAAAATCAGCAATGCGATAATTGTATATTGTCTAAGTAAGGTCCAGTCCTACTCATTGCAGTGCAACAATCATAATCTAAGAACAATAGTGATACGATGACTGAAGCTTCCCACTCCGAAGAATACAAGCAGATAATCACACCCTCAGGAAGAAGTGGGGTGATTTATGTAAATTCGATTGCATGGTTCATACAGTCGCCAATTAGATAGAGAGAAATAAGAATACGCAAAGAAGAATTACCATCGACAAGTGTCCTATACCCGTGCCAGCATAGAACATAGAACAGAACGTTATTATATTTGAATGCACGATCAAGGCTTCCGCTACACTTCTCTTCTCGACCCTTACGCTCGAGCAAAGAAAGGCAGCTTCGATCTCAATTCGGGTATGAATTTTTAGAGAAGAGTGTAAAGGCAAGTCAGGCTTAGAGTTCTATAAGTAGGGTACAAGGCTACCGAGCCCTTCTCGAAGCAATTCGCGGCTTTTAACTTACAACTGAGCGTCGAGGTTGCACATATATATACATAGACATGTTAATACTAAATAAAGCAACTTATACTAAGACAGCAACGTACGGGTAATAAATCTTGTTAATATCCCCCCTTCCGCTATCTGTTTCTCCTATTTAACATCTTGGGGAGAAATCACACTCGGGTTAATTCCCGAACAGTTATGTACGTACATACATATATATTTAATTATTTACTATATATTTATTTATTTACTATAATTTATTTATTTACTATATATTTTATAAACCATCAAATATATTGCAAATATATTAAAAATTTTATAAAATGCATGTTTTTATCTAGAACAGAAATAAGA
>JAPYYT010002700.1:0-16282 GCA_030522565.1 Ceratosolen corneri | reverse complement strand
TGGTCTTACTCAGCATCATTTTGTAGAAGGGTCGAATGAAAAAGGCTGGAAATTATTTGTATAATGAAATAATGGCTGTTCATTTTGCTTTTTTTTTTTTAATTTAAATTTATAAAAATTTTCTTAAATTTATAAAAAAAATTAAAATATACATTATAAAATAATATATATTTATAAATATAAAATATACGGCGAGCACAAAGAAGAAAATGAAAATTCTACAGGTTATTTATGAAAAAAAAAAAAACAAACAAACAAAACTCTTCTATACAAAAAATTCAACGATAACTTATAACTAGTTTTTTTAAATAATTGAAAATAACCAATAGAATCACTTGATATATTATTAGATATTAAATGTTCCAATTGTCAAATTTGGCAATACATGCAATTATTTACTTATGTCCCATATATTTTATCGATCACTTTATTAAAAACTTGTAAGGCAACTTGATATACTTAATAAGCTATTATTATTTCTCCATTCCGATTCCTACAGATTGATTTTGCACTTACTAATATCAAATACATTAATAACCATATTATAGACAGTCTTGGTTAGTTTATTAAATAATTCAAAATGTTTTGATGCGATGATTCACGTAGAATACTAAAACTTATACATGCATTCAGAAATATTTGTTGATATAAGGTGAACAAGTGTTTATTACAACAAATGTCCAAGATATCATAAAAGAAATTATAATAATGTTGAATCATAATCACTTTTCAATAAATATTATTCAATAAATATTAATAATTTGAATGTAAATTGAGTGTAAATTACGACAAAATATCAATGGATGTTGGAATATTTATAAATAATAACTAACTTTTTAAAGAGAAAATTTGAAAAATCAAAATTACATAAATACGGTAATTAAAAACTTGTGTAAATGTGTGTGCACATATGCATAAATATAAAAACATTCTATTTGTTAACTAATTAACACAATGCATAAATAAGTATAAAAAACTAATTGATATCTAATTGTAGGACATGAAACTTTGCAACGACTGTTTCATATTTATTATCTTAACATTAAGTTATTCCATTCCTTAATGCAAGAAATTAAATACTTAAAATAAATTATAAATCCAATTACCTTGGAAAATCCAAAAATTTTCTCTCTATTCAACACTTACTAAACTTAACTTTAATATAATATAGTTGCTTTTTCTTTTCTTCCTAATTCCTAATGCACTATAACGTTAATGTTAATAACATTTAATAAGAAGTAACTAACCATCCAACAATTTTCCGTGGTAAACTGCCATTCCTGCTATGCGTCCGATAAATTTGAAATAATTCAAATGCTCTTCATTGCACACACCCGAAAACGGATTAATTTGTAAAGTATAATTATCCCTGTAGAAAAAGTATAATTACGTGATAAATCATATACGCTACAATTAATGTTTATGTGAAATTTATAAATATACTAACATGGCCGAATATTCAAACAAACCGTAGTATGGGTTAAACATTTCCTTAGACAATAGGAAAAACCATTCACGAGCAAGGCCACCATAGTCAAGGCCTACTTCTCCTTCAAATTCCACCCACAATTTCGTCTTCAGTATCTCAACCCTGTTCACAGAACTAATAATTCGATAAGAGTCCTCCAGAATGTTATTGCGCCCGACTTTTATCTCGAATTTATTGGGCACGTTGTTCTGAAAGACATTTAATATGACGATTCAACCACAATCGGCTATATAGAATCAAAATAAAATAAGTGGTTGGTGCTTACTGGCTTTCTTAATTGCGACTTTAAGTATTCGTATTTGCGCTTGTAGTCTCTTGAGTATGGAACAGCCTGCAATTAACAATTATTTTCAATGCTAAAGCTTTTATTACATTTAAAGATAAAACGTGAGTTGAAAATTACCGGTCCAGCTATTTGAGGATTTGACATTCGCGGATCTTCCCATTGAGTTGTTCTTGTATCTAAATAAATATTAAAATATTTCAATGAAAATTCACTCGAACAATGTATAAAACAAGGTCGACTATATATATATGAATTCTATATCATTTGTGTAATATCAATGAAAAATTACTATACCATCTTTATAATTTCAGTAACCTTAAAAAATTAATTAAATTATTATTATCAATCAGTCCCTCGATAAGACGTCGGTTTTTTTTTCATTTTTTTAACAATCTACCTAATGTATATCAATTGAAAAATCAATTTGACTCTTTGAATAATATTAAAGAATATTAAGATTAAAAAAATAATAATAATAATAATTTAATTAATAATTTATTATAATAAACGTTTATTAAATTATTGCTGAAAAAGTTATTTATTTTTAAGACATTGTAAATTTACATTGTATCGAAATAATTAGAATGCGCTTAAATTTTAATTTTTCAATTATTTATAATTTAAGATTAGCCAAAAAATATATAAAAGTATTTTTACATCCACAATGAAAACCACAGCATATTAATAGTCTACTTAAGCCAATGTTGATGATTCGTAAAAACGCAAATGTCTTCGCAATCATTACAACCCAAGTATTATTTAATTGCATTGTTGTCTTATTAATTTAAAATAAAATTTCATTTTATTCTGCATATAACTACTAATGAAACAAGCTATTTATATTATATTTATTTATTAGAAAACTATTCGCTCGTAATATTATTATATCGTAAGTGCATCATTGACTTGCTTACTGTGATCGATGAAGAAGATCCTGCCGTCGGTATGAATCCTTTCCTCCCAGCCCTCGGGCAATAGTCCCAATTGATCGATATCACTTCTGATTGTCGCGGATGGCACATTGTGCCAAGGTATTGAGCTTGGCCTTCCCGTTCTTGGATCAATCCACGTCGTCGCCCGCTCATTGTGATCAATAAAGAACATCCGGCTGTTGGGGGCCAACTGCGCGCTCCAACCAGGTGGCAAGCCTTCGCCACTAAGAAACTTTGGACTTTCAACTAGAATCTTAACGAACAAATTGACAATGCTGATGCAGCATTACAAATCGCAATTGCAATTTCGTATCGTTCGCCTCATTTTTCCGTCCGAATTCCCATTAACACGAGTATAAACATTGAGGCAATTCGTTATTTGGTGCAAAACAAAATTTAAATAATAACATAGATCTACGTAAAGAAAATTAAAACTAAATAAATGAAAAACACGACGTTCAATATATAAATTCACACGATTATTTATGTTATTTATGGCTACTAGCACTTGTCGATGCAATGAATAAAAAAAATTACCTGCTCGGATGATCTCCTAGAACCAGCCGGACTATCTACATTGTCGTCACTCTACAGATAAAAATTACAATATATATAATTTAAACACAAACGCTATAATAAAAATAATACACTAAACATAAGAAAAATCGATAATTCAATGTCGCTGAAACGGTTATAACAACACGTAGTCCCTCATTTTAAATAACGTCTACTTAATCAATATCCTGATATCTACATTACATATCTCAAACGCACCCAACTTTATTCACTTATTTATTATAAAATCCACAAACTATTTAAGATAACATTTTTAAGATAAAAAATAATTACTATAACAAGTTATTGACTCCAAAAGGGAGTGCATGCCTTATTGTTATAATCGTATTATTAGCTCGACCAATTCAATTTCAATTCAGCTTCAGCTGTACTAATGATCGCTATTTTCTTTGAACATCCTAATTATTATTTATTTTCAGGATTACGTACACAAATCATGCATACCCTGCAATACCATGCAACTCATTTAAAAGTGAAATGAGAGTATTTTTCTATTCTAATATAATTCTTATCATTTTCTAACGATTAATAGGTCTTGATTACATAAAAGGTGCGTTAAATAATAATTTATCAACATATTGTCATTTTCAATTGTCGTTTAAAGATTTTAATGCAAAGTGAATGATATTCATTTTACCGGTGTGATACTGATGCCAGAAGTCCTTTGTCTACTTTCTGCATCATCCACGCTAATATGAAAACGTCTTTGAAATTCTGTAGTTGCAGTGTCTAAATTTCGTTGTTCTTGTGTCACTCCACCGCTTGGCATACTATTCCTACAAAAATAAATATTTTAATTGTGTAATTGTGTCAATTGAAGCATAATTGTCTAACCTTAAACTAATAATTATTTAGTTTTTATAAAACATTAACTATTTTAATTATGTAAAAAAAACAAAAACAAAAAAAAAACACAAAGAGAAAAAAATTAATCTTGTTGCTGTAACTTACGCTACAGTAGGCCGTTCCCATTGTGTGAAACGTGCTATATGATTAACGTAATAAGTTCTTCCATTAGCATCTTGTCTCTCTTCCCATCCTGATGGTAATGGACCATTTGTCTAATTAATAACAATATTGGCATTAACCATTGGATTGCGTACTCTTTTCATACTCTTCTCTTTACTTTTTTTTATACTAATATAATTAACCGAATCTCTTACATTTATGTATAAACTTAAAACGAGGCTTTATGTATAATAAGCAAATAAGATTTATGGTAAGTGAAATTTTAAGATTTTACTAATAATTATCGAATTATAACTAATAACATCGAAAATCAATTCAATACTCATTGAGAAAGTAATAACTTGATTTATAACAATTTTATCATGTGCGCTGATCGTACACAATCAAACGAAGCAGAAAATTATTATCCAAGACTTCCCAAAAGAATATTAATCTTAAATAAAAATGATCCATCGAATAATAAAATAGATACTATATGTTTGTACCTCCGATCCCTGTTCTTCTGGAGTTAAGTTTGATGTCGGTGTTGGTTGATCCAAAAGTTCCCATCCTCCAGAATCCGATACTGTATCTCCTTCCCCAGTGTCAATAGTACCGTTCGAATCTGATATATATGCGTGGTATATTTCTAAAGTGCCTTTAACCTTGGACCTCTGATTTGTACTGCAATGTTCAGGTAAACAAATTATTTCTACTTGTTTTCTTCAAATTTAGTGATTACAGATTATAATGCATTGTGTGGAGAAAAATATATAAATAATTTGACATTTAATATTATTTTAGCCTTTCAAAGTTAATTAGTGAATATTAAAATTTGTTGTTGTTAGTATCAAATCATTAATAACAGAAACGTTTAACTTGTGGCTTCAGATTTTTAAACAACGCTAAAATCTATATATACATATATGTATATTTACACTATTACATACAAACGGAGTGTAATGAAAATTATAGTATAATAAAAAAAATTTGATCATTCCAATAATAAATATTTTTATGCTTCTCAAATAACAAATATGAAAACGATTGAAGTCAATGGCAGTAAAATGCATATTATAAAAATAATTTTAATAATCAAATTTATAAACAAGCGTTTCCTGATTAAAAAAATTATTCATTAATAATTAATGTTCTTTTGTTATAAATAACAGTCTCATTTAAGTCTGTGACTCTTAAATATGAAATTAAAATTCAATTTTTTGCTATATGTTATCATCCGCTTTCTAATTATATTTATTAGTATTTTCCATAATTATGTAAAATTTTTATTTTATAAAAGACTCCGAAGGCCTTGAACAAATAAAAATAATCTTTAATAAAATATAAATAAATTATTTTCTTTGTGAATGCTTAAATAAATATCGTTAGGGCTAAAAATAAAAAATTGGCTGCTTAATTTAAAATGTAATATACGTACTTTCGAGGTCGCAGAATATATTGTTTATTTGGAATGACTCTACCTTCTTGTTCTTTTGGCAAATTATTCAATGTCAATTCAACCATACCAAGAAAATCATCTCTTGTTAATCTGTTTTCATCAAATACTTGTAGCAAAAGTTTATGCTCCAGTGGCTTTACCTACAAATAAAAATAGAATTTCATTAAACATATCAAATTTTCGTAAATTAATGAATAAAATTAGATAAAACATTTCCTTGCGCTCTTGATTCAATTTCTTAATAATTTCTTAATAATTATAGTATTTAAAAAAGAAAACCAATTAACAACAAGTAAACGTAGTAGTTCAATGAAAAAATTCCTTACTCTGAATATAAATTCTTCTCCCCATTTAGGATTGAGAGTTTTTCTCTTTGTCTTTGTAAGTACAGAATCCACAATTTCATTTCCATTAACAGTATTTAATTCTATACGGACGTATGGGTCACTAGCTCCAAAAATATCCTTCCTAGCTAAATTATGTCCTGCTTGCACCCGTAGCCTTAACCTACTTGTAGTTTCTTCTCTCTAGAAATACAAATTTATTAAAAATCACAAATCCGAGCGCAGCGCACGCTATCAGAAATGAAAAAGAATTCCATATCAATCAATTTAACATTAAGGAAGACATTTCGAAGCTCACCGAAATGCAATAAAGAAATCAATGCACGAGTCAATTAGCATTAGACTTTGTTAGCATAGCATCAAAAGGTGTATCGAGGTATAAAAATCAAAACAATGAATTTACTAAGCAATCAAATTAGTGTATTTATAAGAAATAAAAAAAAGTTGTATTATAATAGGGAGTGTGAATAATTTTATTGCCAACTCAATTTCATTAAATGACAGCAAAAGCTCGACTCGTCTCAATAAACAATTGTAAAATAATACTTCATAGAAATCTTTAACAGTTATTCTCATAAAGGCAAGTGTTTCCCGATAACTGTCATATTAATGAGAAAAAAAATTAAGACGACATTAGCTTAGTCTTAGTTCCAAAGGTAATTCCGAGATCGAAGAAAATTACTAATAAGCACGAGAATTTGTCGAAGCAAATTACGATAAGCCTCCGTTACTATTGTATCCAACCTGCAAGTTCTGTCAAACTGTCAAAAAGCTTTACATACGTCGTTCCCATCGGCACCGACTGTCGGATTGTAGCCGTACACATTTTCCTCTGCCATTAACGAGACGTGCGAGTGCGAGAATTTCGCCTGACTATCGCGTGCTTTGATGCTCCGCCTTTTCACCTTCGCCCTTTGTTTCCCCAGCTTAGGTAAATTAATAACGGAATTCACAGTTGCAATCGCAATCCTTAGATCCCCTCGAGAAACCTATTTTGCCTTACCAATAACCCCACTACGTCACGAATTATCGCGAGAGAGACGGATGTGACATATGTTGCCTATTTTAAAGATGGCTACCCTCCCCTTTTTATATGATTCAACGTTGCCAGTATTAGAATTGTACATAAGTTTTTATTGTGCGTTTTTTATTTATACATGACTAAAGTTTGCTACGTGTTGGAGCATTTTTAAGCCTAGTATTCATCGCGTTTCCTCGTTCAAAGTAATATTTACTTTTTAAGGTTAGAAGTACAAAGTCGGTATTATTGAGTAGCAAATGCTATTTTTGTAATTAATAACGAATGCATTTAGTAAGTAAAAGTGTAGAGACGATCAGCTCCCTCGATATTTAAGGCAGGATCGATTCGACATAATCCTACGGATCATCGCACCAAGCATCGTTAATCATTGAGTACTCTCCATCGACATAAAATAATTGCCTGTTGAATTTATCGTTAAGCATTTAATTTGACGACGCCGTCATTTCTGGCCTTTTAAAGCCTTGGTGCGCGTAAAATGTTTCGGTGTGCCGTTTTTCATTTCGAAAAACGAGCGGAGGACCTTCGAAAGGTGGCTCGCTCCAGACTACAGCAACTCGGCTTCAGTCGCGCATTCTTTAATTCAAGGACAAGAAAAAACTACTCTAGACGACTATTTACTTGTACCCCCAAACGACTTTTATCAAATCCAAGAAATAACAACCCCCCTCCCCTCCTCCGCCACCGCCAATACAAACACGCACACAGGTAACGGACAGAACACGCTGGCCCAGGTGAATTTCTTCAACGAGCTATGAAAAGTGACATTTAAGAGATGTAATTTCGATAAGAGTCCAATTTTCTGGACATTTAGATAAGTCCGTCAATAAAGCTACGAAAGGTTTGATTCACCGGGCTTTGACCCAACAAGCATCTCATTAATTCTAGTGCAGCGATAAGAAAATGTTTTTCGTTCTTCTATCTTTGGCGTCAATCTACTACTACTGCACTTATTAGTACAAATGCTTAGCCAACCCTACCTCAGACACGGAAGAGAGATAGATAGAGAGAGAGAGAGAAACGCGAAAAGGTCCGTCTTGTATGTACTACCGACTAACCTTACATTACGCCTGTCGTTCTGAGCAACGCACCAGGTGGTTGTACCCACACACAAGCATAACAATTTTAATTAATAGTAATTCTTATATCGGAAAAGATCTCGTCCATTATTTCTTTATTCGCGACGGCCTCTATCCTTATATATTCCTATATACATATACATATATATATATATATGTATATATGTATATTTGTTTTTCTTTCTTTGCGTGTCATCATAAAACGTGTATGCATATTTATAGGCATTTGTTTGTTTGCGTATGCGTGCCTGCCCGTGTGATAAATAGAATGCATTGTCTTAATTGTATTAGCATTAATGTTAATGATAATTTAATAATATTGCATTGAGAAACTTCGCTGTTGGTTTTTTCTACTTCGCTACTGCTTTTTTCGTCACGGTTCGCACTAAAACTTAATAAATTTCCCATTCGTGAAGTTCGCAAATAAATATTAATAAAGCATTAAGCAAAGGAAATAACTTTTTAATTAAATCATAAATTACATGGCGAATATTTAATTACATTACACGAGTAATCATCGATGCTAAACTAAACAGATTTTTTTTTTTGCTAAAAAAGAACGTATTCCCTGTCGCACACGTTTTATTTCTCTCTTCGGCAACACTGTCAAATATTTCAAAAAGTCTTTTATCGTCGTGTTTGTGATATGTTGCTAATCGTACTAGAATCATGTTCAATGTCAATGTAATTTGCACATTGATTTTTTCTTCACTTTATCGCGTTTCGTTGTGACTCTTTTATGTTTACGAGAAATATGTCATTTGTGTAAAGACTTGGCGTTATAATTACGATTGTAATGCTCGGTCTTCTAAATAGCTTTACGAGGCAAAAAAAGACACAAAGCATATTTGAAATTCAATAAGATCCCCTTAATGTTTATAATTCGTTTATGTATATTCTTCGAGTATTCTATTGGACGTGTACAGAGTGTAAGAACAAAATGTCTAATTGAATAAATGTATTTTGACAAACAAAAATTATTTATTGAGCCAAAGCCAGCATTTTATATAGCGATAAGTATAGATGTAATGTACACATAAATATGCTCCAGTATTGTACTTGAATTGCTTAATTTTATTCAATTAGCCGTTCCCAAAGATGCTTAGCAAACAAATTGACTGAAAAGTGTCTTATTATCCGTACTCCTAATTAGATCACTTATGAAAAGTATTATTTTATGAATATTTTACTAGTCCAAGTACAGCCGTAGTCATGGAATGAAATACAGTTATAGGCTCTTAAATCTTCTGAAATTGAAGAAGATTAAGGAAGAAAGCGTATTTTCTTACACCAGGAGGACTGGCCAAGGACACTCTGGTCGGTCTGACATTAGTATTATGATTGTTCATAAAGCGATGATGATGTGTCCAAGAATGTGCTCTTCGCCTAGGCTGCGGTGGCTCCACGCAAGCATACATTGGGTATGTCAGAGTGCCTGGCATTGTCTCCTAAAGGCTTATTAATACTGAAATTCAAGTTCTTTGTAAATTGAGGATAAAGTATATGTGCGTTGACATTTGATAAAAGTATAGAAATTGTTATATTTTCAAAATAAAATATGCTGTTTTAATAAATCATGATTATTACAAGAAACTAGACAAACACCGAACGCTCTTACTCTATTGCAAATGAAATATAGTCAATTGAATCGATGATCAAATGAAATATAGTCAATTGAATCGATGATCAAATTCAATAAATCAACTATCAAATACTTTTCAATCAAAAGTCTTTAATATTTCATTCAAAACATAAAGCCGTACTGTTATCTGCTGTCTTATTTCATTCTCAAAAAACATACTTATATTTCCTGTTAAGAAAAAAAATTCTTTGTCCTTCACTCAATATTTGCATGACAGATTAAAAGCTTAAGCTGTTTATCTAGTAGTCGCTTAAATGACAATTAATAAACAAATTGGGACTATAGAAGCACGAAAAGAGTATTCTTTCTTTTTTTTTCTCCTTCCTTTCTTTTCTTTACGCAGTTAAGGAATAAAAATTATCTATTGATACGCCAGCTACAGTGAATTATTTTGTATAATCCTATTGGATAATGTCTCGATGCACATTTCATCTTATATAAAATATATATCATTTTCCATACTGATGCTAATTTTACAAGTGAGTATTGCTTTAAATTTACAGAGGCTGAATTATCGATACCATCCACCTTTCCTCCTCAAAATTTTCCTTTATCCATATGGATGTAGCGTTGCTCCATGTGATCATGCGTTGCACACTAACTTCTCAACAACAATTGTTAATGAGCAATTCACATAAAGTATATCACGAAACATCACCAATTATCAGAAATCACAGAACTTCACCACCGCCAAATGCAAAGAGGCAGCAAGAAATAATCAAAGCCGAACGAACAGAGCTCCGATATCCCCAATAATAAGGCGCCTCACATCGTTGTTATGTAAAAAAAAATTTTCTTGAAATCGCCAGATTATCTTCGCCGTCACCACTTTGGCATTCTCGCGGAAATTATTCGACACTCGGGCATATAAGAAAGGAGATTTTATGCGCTTCAGTTCATAAATTACTATGGCGCATCTCTTAAAGTTCGCTCTAATAGAAATCGGCCGCTCGCTCTTCTTCTCCCAATACACTGAATAATGTAAAATTAAACTACTTCGTAACGAGAGATAAGAATTGGCTTTAAATCATAATATGATAACGCGTACTATAAGCTTCGCAGAAGTGAGAGATAAGTGTGTACCGAATGTGGTCGAATGGCTGAGAAACGTACGCAACTTATCGGAGTATCGGCAAAAAAAAGTGAGGATCGCTGTAGCTCGCCGATGCCAATTACGTAGACCAATTCGGCAATGAAGTGTGGGAACGAGCCCGAGAGTAGCTTCGAAATTCTATTCCAACATTTTCAAGAGCACAAAAGTTATGCATTAATTCTCGCATCAACAGTGCAAATAAATATTTTTCGCTCAGTGAACAATAAATGTTTGTACAGATATGCTTAACGACTCTTTTTTTATTGACGTACGAGCAGTAAATCGCGAAGCAGAAGAGAATGAAATGAAAAAAAATTTTAAAAAAAATCAATGCGCAAAAATTCGAGTGTAATTATTAATTTAATAAGAAATTAACGAGAAAGATTACGCAAAATCAGTTCCTGGGAGACAATGACCCTCGCCGCTCTCCACAAAGTGCGAACAAATTATTAAACGTGCAATTCCAAATTGACGCGCCTACCTTAATCATTAAAAACGAAAAAAGAGAAAACGACAATCCAAAGGCAATACGACAAATGTAAAATCAGCCTTTAAATCGCAAAAAATCAATAATATTCGTCGACACCTATTGATTAACAAATCAGTCATCTTTCTTATAATTGACAAAATTAACAAGTCAAGCGTTATCTCAAACCCATAAAAAGTGTCAGCAGGAAACCGCCTAACTCGCTCAATAATCAATACGAATGTAAATCACGTATAATACAATCCATACGCATATAAATCACTTATTTTCATTCGGTTAAGCCTCGACATTACAACCTTTTACGCATTTACAACAGATAATAAGCCCCGTTAAGGCGTCCATTACAGAGAATAAAAGCTTCGCGTGCAATCTCAAGAACCCTATACTGATTAACAACAACAACAACAACAACAGCCCGCCAACATGTCCAATTATTGGATGGAGCTCCAATTAAGTGAATTGAACGAATTGCATCAACTAATTGATTGCCAATGCGTGTATGTAAAACTAAAAAGAAAAAAAAGAAAACAACTGGCAAGTATTTAAGGATGCTGATTTTTTATTATCAATAATGTTTAATGTGTAAGGTAAATCTTATAAAGATGCGAATGCAATTGTGATTTATACAAATAAAATAATGGTTCACACAGTACTGCCCTGATCCAAAAAAGCAACTTAATCCCCGCGTGTCCTTGCGTTCTCGAATCCAAACCAAATGCTAAGGAACATCCAGGTTGAGCATTTGCTATTAGCAAAACCCGTTCGTCCGACGTTCGAGCGACAAAAGTTCCAGGATTGCAGCAGAGGGAGGGTCCGGTTGGACGGGTGGGTTGGATGGGTCGGATGGGTCGGATGGGTCGGGGTTGGGGGGTTTGGTTTGGTTTGGTTTGGTTCGGTTCGGTTCGATTCGGTTCGGTTCGTCGGCGGCGGCGGCGGCGTCAACAAAAATCATTTGGAGCCGAAAATCGAGGCTTCGGCCGGCGCGCTAAGGGGGTCGGCTCGGTCGGCTTAGCCTCACCACTGCCCAGGGTAGCGAGCACTACGTTAGGCAGACAACAAACACGGCCTCCTCCTCCTCCTCTTCAACTCGCCAGGGCGTGGCGCGATCGACGCAATCTATCCTCTAGACAGGCTAGGAGCTGTTCGGGTGCAGGGGTATGACAAATTTTGGCCCAAAGGGCGACCGGTAGGTGATGCCGACTTCGGAGAAGAGTTTGCTCGGCAGGGCCAGGTTGCAGAGGTAGAGTCTACCGTTGTCGAGGCAGTGGGAGAGCGGGAGTCCGGAGACGAGGCTGTACTTGCAAACGATCCCGGGCGTCCCGTTCGAGGGCGGCTCGATCGCCAGGACCGAGGCCCGATTGTTGCTCGCCCACTTGGCCACGGGGGTGATGCACTTGGAGGTGCGCTCCTCGCAGAGGGCGACGATTATAAGGTCCGTCGCCGCGGGCAGCTTCTTCACCTCCGTCTCGACCTTGTGCCCCGTGAGCCGGTAGAGCGACAGCTCCTGCAGCACGAACACGTCCTCGGAGCTCTCGACGTAGACGACCGTCTTCACGCCGTGGCTCGACAGCTGGCGCGCGCAGTTGATGCCTGCGGCCCCGGAACGATGCGGACCGCAGAGCACCACCACCGTCGGCCACTGGTGCGCGTTGTTCGGGCTCAGCCGGTGGGCTCCGCCGAGCAGCTGGAGGATTATCTCCGTGCCTGCGCGGCCCAGCAGCTCCACCTGCGCATCAAACCCCGGCTCCCGTTACATCTCGTGGTATCCGCTCCTCTCGTCGCGCATTGTTCGCGCATAGGAGAGTGCAGGTTGAGGTTGGGGGTGTCGAGGGAGGGGACGGGGCCACTCTTACTTGGATATTTAATGGTAATGGAGAGTAGTCTCGTGGCAAGGAAGTTAGTTGGATCGTTAAAATACTACTTGCGAGATATTAACGGGCAGTTAATATGATCGGTTGTGATCGGTTATGATCAGTTAATAAGGTCGGTGTGGAGTATGTGTATGTCTCGTGAGATAATCGTAGGTGTTTACTGACCCTTCGCTCCCAGCTGATGCCGAGACGGTCGGCAGCGCCGATGAGTTGTCGTTGGAGGTCCAGTGTAACGCTAGGAATGATTAAGCCGTCATCGGTGACGTATTCCATTCGACCGGCATTGGGCACGACGATTTGCCTGAGGGCAAGTGGTTCCGATTCAATGACATTTTCATCGTGCCTGTATCTGGCCTTGTTGCCACCTTTGTTTTGGGACTGTTGAATGACGTCGGGCTTTTTGGAGTTTATTTCTTGCCACACGGCCTGCAAAACGTTATTCTCTTTTACCACGACGATATTTCCTGTCTTGGGGTGTTTGGGAAGAAGCTTGCGCTTGAAAATTGTTTACAAGACTGCAACGAGGGATGGGACGTTGTGAATGTGGCAATTAAGGCGTTTTGAGCTTAAGCTTTGGGGTAAAATCTTGATTGATAATTAAATGTGAACCTCTTTGTTGAATAGAGCGAGATTTTTCTCAAAGTCAAAATCTTGGTGTAAGGACTGATCGACTGGTGTACCGAAAGCCTGCTCGTCTCTCTCGCTAAGTTTCTTCTTTACGATCCTAGGCTGATCTGTGTAAATGAAAAGGGGTTTGATGTGTACAAAGTACAGGCAAAAAATTATGCTTTATAGTAGCTAATAATAGTTGAGTTAAAAACACTTGAATGCGCATAGCCAAACGATAATAATAATATTAAGCTCGTACTGTGTCCTGCTTTGCCATTTGGAATTGTATGTTCCGATAGTGCTGCTGCCTTCCTCTGTGCAATTATTTGCCTCACGCTTGGGATTGCCGGGAATGGCTTGTTAAAAATTGGTAGCCCATATTCCACGACTGTTGTGTTAACTTTCTGAGCGATTGGCCTTCTAACGATAACATTGCCGCACGATACCAGTTTCTTTTCCAAGTTTAAGCCTGGATATTCTATTTTAATCATGTTAACATTCGATATATCCTTAGCCCTGAAAGAGAGAGAGAGAGAGACAAAGTGGCATGAAATACATTTAAATATAAAGATAAAAGCATAAAAACAATAGGTAGAGCAGAATGGTTGGGAAAATTGATATTGCATTCGCCGTGTCACTATTAGAGAACAATTATACGCTTTAAAGGAGGACAGATTTCATAATATAATTAGGCGAATGCGGTTGTGACATATTCTGCTCGATTGTTAAAGCGACAGCGACTGATAGTAAAAGAAATTCAAACCTTAATCTAACGGTCGGTGTCTTATAGGGTTTGCCATTGCAAAATGCCCTGGCAAGCGTAACGCTTTCCTCGCTCAAAGCGACGATCTCACCTTGGTAGCTTCCCAGATCATCGATACATTTAATGGAAACAGTGGATCCTATAAATTGTTCCGACTTTGGCATTGTGAATTATACTAAAAAATAGAATTTTTTTAGTAATTAAAATAATTATAAACTAATTTGTGATAGCCATAGCTTAAGAATTAAAGTATTATTTCTAAATTCAACAATGTATTGGTGTCTTTAGTCAAAATAATTGAGTGTAAATGCGAGAAACTAACGGGAAACAGAAGCTGTTTCGCAGTCTTGATAATCGCAGATTGTATTATCAATCAAAGTTGTTCTCTCCCCGTGAAGTTCGTGATAATTTTACATACTACAGTGTTAAAACTTTTGGTCAGGCGACTCCGTAGCTGACAACTGGAAATGCAAACTCACCCACCAGCACTTTAGTAAATAATAAACTACAAGAACAAAAGGTTACAATTGAGACGCAAATGCAAATGCATACGTAGGCCGTGTATAACCTTTACACTTAGAAATAGGCAAAAGTCTACGACTCCCGAAAGCCGATGCTCGTCGACGCGAAGATAAGAGGCGCAGAGAGAGCGACAAATATAAATACAAAGAAATTGAGAGTGAAGTGGATGGGAAAACCAACTGTACAACAACTAGTGTCAGTTTTCAAGGTTTCTGACGTGCAGCGAGCGTTTTACGACAGGCGCATACAACCTAACGCTGACCCTCCGGGCATTGCGCTCCGTCACAGTGTGTGCGTCAGCGTGAATTGTGACGGTCACGAGGCGCGGAGAATTCAGTTGGCTTAATAAGGTGGGTGCAACGTAATTTACGCGGAGATTGCTCGAAGAGAAATGCCGAGAGCATGTTGTGCTTGTGCTTTGTCGTTGATAATTTTAATATTCATTTTTATTCACGAATGCTCTTGGCTTTTGACGCGTAATGCTGCTTGAGAGCTGAGTTCGCGCAGGAGGATCTGGCATTGTAGGACGATTAATTGCCAAAGTATTCGTTGACTGTGGCACTGTGGACAATGGCATTTAAGTAATGTCGGCTCGAATACATGAGATTTCAAATTTCGAGCCAAGCCGACTTAGTCTTACTCAACGACGAATTAATTCCAGCAGTAATTAGGCGAAGGATCATCGGGATGGAGCAATGTAATTACTCCAGGATGCGCTGAACATCCCAAATTGATCCTTTTCCCTTTGTTTCCTATGCTTAATGGCGATACGAGACCAATCTTTTCTGCCTGGGCCTAATACCTGGGAATTTTATGATTACACCTAAGGCCTCCTCCAATGGAGAATGGAGAGATTACAGATGCACGCACCTGGAATTCTGCCTTCTAATGAGGGCTTAATGCTTCTTCTTTTAAGAGGTCGAAATAGAATGGAGTTCACCTAGTTCGTATTCGTTATTTGAAGGACTAGATCAGAAATCGCATTAGTTTTCCCTTTTCAGGTACTCGCATTTATTTGCAAATAGCTCGATTTCAATTGAGCAAAGCGTACAGCTAATTTTTGCAAATTTCTTGTAATAGTTAATTCTTGCAATAACTGAGCGTTGCTTAAATAGAGGGGGGTTTTTTTTTTTTTTTTTTTTT
>JAPYYT010002699.1:0-16286 GCA_030522565.1 Ceratosolen corneri | reverse complement strand
CGTGGGCCCCAATGAAATTCGATTGCTCGTGGGGATGGGATGGGGATGGGATGTGGGGGGTGGGGGGGACGGGAGGTAGGGTTAGTTAATTTAGAGCCGAGGCCAAAAATTGGCAATGTGCCGCTACTTGCGAGGTAGCGCAGACTTTTTTCTTCTCGTCGACTTTGCGTCGCGGTCGCGCCTCTTCCCTCTTGCGCCTCTCTCTATGAGGAGCCGGAGATTTATGGACTTTTTAGAGGGGCGCATAATTTCAATGCCGAGGCTTCCGCAGCGCCGGTCGGTGGCAGAAGAGTGGCGCACACTCTGCAATTATACTAAGAAATTTATCGCGTAATTAACGCGCAGAAAATTTCCCTTTGGAATCAAAAGCCTGATTGCCCGGCAGATAATGGGTTAATTTTACGCTTTGATCGATAATTGCAGGCATGCGTCTGTGTCTACAAGCCATTTTGCAATTAAGTTTATTAATTAATCGTATTCAATTCCATACTTTTTATTGACTAAACGAGACGCGAGCTGCTACTGCTTGGAATTGCTTTCAACTCTCCTGGAACTAGTAGAGGCGCGGCGGTTGGGTGGGGGGCGGTTGGGGGGGGTTGTTGTTGTTGTTTTTCTCTTTCTTTTTTCTCTTTTTTTTTTTTTTGGGCGGAAGAGAGAAAACGGGAAAGAAGAGTGAAAGAAAGAAAGAAACAAACAAACAAGGTAGGCAATGCAAGTAAGAGGAGAGGTGGGCGCGTATAAAAGTATTGTGTAATTCGAAATATGCGAGATGCCGAAGAAATTGAAATGCCGAGTTGCAAAGCATCCGAAACGAAGCTTATAATTTCGCGTTTTTCAGGCTTGAGATTCGTTTGGCTGGCCTTAATGGCATCGGCTCTATTGCATGCGATATTAAAAGAGTCCCCGGAATATAATTAACGAATTGCACCGAACAATGAAACAGTAATTATTACGAAGTCGAAGAGACAATGAATAAACTAATTGTTTTGAAATTGGCAATAATGTATTTGAAGTGAGGCATTATCTGGCCGACTCCCTTGCTCAATCCCCTCATAATGCGTTAGTCGGAAATATTCAATAATCTCATCGTTTTATTAATCTCTAAACAATACCACGGGGATAGTGTAATTTGGCGAGGTTATATTTAAGCGAGAGAGAAGGAAAATATGCCCGTAGCCTTAAGAGCGCCGACCTCTTTCTCAGAGATGCCAAGTGAGTCGCGGTTGAGCAACGCGCCCATATAAATCCAGCCGATGATAAAAGTGCCGATAAAACGTCTCATTATGTCATTTCTCTCTCTCTCTCTCTCTCTCTCTCTCTCGGCCGACAATAAAAGGCGAAATAAAGAGTAGGACTCGGATTAGTACATAGCGCGCGACAAATCCTCGCTCGCGTCCGCATTGTGTGGAGAGCGCCGGGCGGACGGGCCAGGCATCTTACATATATATATGTATGTATATATGTGCGCACGCACACATTCTGCAATTAGCAATTATGCGTCGTTGCGGCGAGGTCGGATTTTCCGTTTACGGCCCCGCGTGGGCACAGGCGCGAGCCTCGCGTTCCGCTTAATCCCTATCGGCCTCCCCCCATCGGCGCCGCGCCGTTATTTCAGTTGGCGAATTTGAATTATTAATACGAATGTTATTTCAGGAAATGGAGAAATAACAGCTTTCCACGTGTACGCCGCGTTTTTCCTTTTCTCACTTCGCGCTCTTGATTTATTGCCCTCGCCGTTCATTAATTATTCGCCTCTGAATGATAAGACAGATATAAATAGCCTCTACACTGTGTGTTATTATGCCCTAATCTCAATAAAAGCATCAAAGTTTTGTCCAAATGCAACTGTTTTTCAGACTAGAATTTATCTTCCTACGAATTTATCTCCCCCCCCCTCAACCCCACCAAGAGTAATGGATCGCCGCACTTTTTCAGCTCATTTCGCCCCATTTTTCCGCGCATCCAATGCTACTCCAACGCATTAACAATTATTTCTCGATTAATCGATCGAGTCACGCTCACGACACAAGTCTCACACAACACAATCCATCCTCTAATTCATACAAACATCATACCTACACGCGATACGCGAACTTTCATTATCTTATAAAACCAACTTGCCCTCCTCATTGCTCATTTTACATTTTTCCAGCTCCTCTCCTCCCGCCCTCTCTTCCTCCCTCCTCCTTCTCCAGAAATTTAACCTCCCCTCTCTGAAAATCTATCTCTCACCCCGATTTTATGGATTTTATGATAATCGTCCAACAATGAAATGGCAAGAGGAGGGAGGGAGATTGAGCGGGATTCCTCGATCCCGTCCATTCGGGCGGAATAAAAGTCGCGAGATTTCAGCGGCCTGTCCCCGCAATTCCGCGCACTCGAAAGACCGACGAATAATTTACATAAATTAGTCGCTCTGCCTCTCCTCCGCGCGCAACATCTCATTACCCGATGAATGTAAGCCAACGAGCGCACAGCGAAAGTCCTCCCCCTCCGCCCCCCGCAGCACAGGCTTCGCCCATTTTTCCCCGATTTTTCCCACCGCGGGAGTCTCTCCCTCCGCCAACAACGGCCCTCCTATTTGCCTGTGCACCAGCCTCGATCACTGGCGACAACCTCTTTCAGCATCACAAAAGGAGTCGCACAATCTATTGCCACGCAGCCGACGTATATCCGCTCGCGGGCCCCTATAGTTATTAAAACGCGACAAAGCGACGGCATCTCGACGCTGTTCCCATGCTAAAAGCACTTTCCTCCTCGCACAATCGCAGCCTCCCAGCCTCCAAAAGGAGGCGCGCTCCTTAACCTCTCGACTCTCTCTCTCTCCCGTCTCTCTCTCCCGTCCCTCTCTCCCGCTCTCTCTCTCCCGTCTCTCTCTCCCGTCTATTTGACGATTGAAAGGCAGGGGCAGACGAGAGAGAGAGAGAGAGATTTGCAGATAGGTAGATTGGTAGATAGACAGAAGAGAGAGAGAGAGAGAGAGGAAGAGAGAGCGGGAGAGCGAGGGAGAGTCGGGAGCCAAGACAAAGCGATAGCGCAGAGGTGAAAAAAATCACAGATAGAGAAAGAGAGGAGGTAGAGGAATGAGTGTAGATAAAGGCGTGACCGAGGAAAAAGGCTATGAGTAGGGAGTGAGACGATAGAATCAGCGACGCCATAAAAATGCCGAGCGTACCTGGAAAATATATTTCATAAAGATGATGTTGAAGAGATTACGGGAAATTGGTTCGATTTAAGTTGACAGGGAATGGAGCCCGGACTTTTATTAAAATTAATTGTCAAATTGTGAGGGGCGTGCGGGGGAGTTTGGGCATGTGAGGGAGACGCCAAGTGGAATAAATAATATTGTCGCACAGCGAATGGGAGGCTTGAAAAATCTACTTTCCAAGCACCTATAAATAATAGCCGCATCTACTTGCTTTTCTAGTTCTTACCTTAACAGCTTTCTTTAAGCACGAATAAGCCTCCCCATATTACCATACTTACTCTCTCCCTCACTCTCTCTCTGCACCGTCCCCCTGCTTCCACCCGTTGAAATCTTTAAAAGATCGTAAATTCATAACAGCCATACTCCCCGTGCGCTCCTCAATGCCGCGCGCAAACCTCATCTCCACAATCGATACAATATTGCCTCGGACGACCAGTGAAAATAGATCTCCAGCCTCTCTCAGCAGATGATCCAACAATAAATAAGGAGGCGGCGTTGGGGGGCTAAATAAAGCGAATATGATCGCCACGACTTCATTGGCGCCATTTCCCCTCCGCTACCGCGACCTCCTCACCCGATATCTCCATATTATCACCCAAGACGAATCGAAGAGACTTCCACCGAGTCCTTCCTACACCCCCGCCTCACCCCCACCTCACCCACGCTTCACCCCACCGGCGCCCCCCTTGTAGCCGCGAGTTTTTCTAGCCCCGAATAGT
Organism: Ceratosolen corneri; assembly: GCA_030522565.1. Taxonomy (NCBI): domain Eukaryota; kingdom Metazoa; phylum Arthropoda; class Insecta; order Hymenoptera; family Agaonidae; genus Ceratosolen; species Ceratosolen corneri. The sequence goes on along the minus strand of JAPYYT010002699.1, from coordinate 12,359 downwards.
ATCGCGGGCCACCCTGGCCAGCGACTCTCTCGGTTCCCCCGTCCCTCCATCTCCTCCACGAGTTCGCTACCTCATTGAGAGATGCCAATCTCATTCACTCAGGCTTGAACGGAATCAATTTTGACCTTGGGAGCGGCGGGGCATTTTTACTTTGGCTACTCGCGGTGTGAGTACATATGCTTTGTCTGCTCCCTCGCTCAGCAGGTTCGAGGATTTTTCGCCCTCTTTATTTGCTTTTTTTTTTAGCCGTGTGATTGGCATTAATGAGGCGGGAACACTTGGTCCGATGTGCTTGCCGATGACCTTGTCGACATTCGTGCGCGGATGCTGGATGTTCCGCGGCCGTTATTCTTCAATCGGGAAATTTTCAATGGCCAGGCTCTTTCTGTTCAGTCTGTTGGGCCATTGGGTGGGACGGGATAAATATTGTATTTCTATGTAAATAAAGCAGTCGAGGGATCTATAAATCCAAGGATTGCTTACAGCCGTAGGTACAAGGTATTTCGCGATATATCTAATTGATTTCATTTATTTTATGGCTCGGCGAGGCTGCAGTTTATCAGAATACGTGAGATATCTGAAGAAAAATACTTTTATAATGCGTAAATTTATGGGTTGAAAGTTATGAGTTGAAAATTGACTCAGCACGAGATTTCTTGATTCTAATGCGATTTAAAGTCCACTTACCATATTTACGAGAGGCAGGAATACACGCACGCGCGCGCACGCCCGCTTACTCATAATTGTAATTTATTGATTACATAAGAACGTGAATTTTGGTATGTGATAATTCAGAATTACGAGTCTTAGGGAGTCGCATTTGGTTTTTGTCATCGTGGTTTTTCGGCGTCCAATCCAATATCCTCCACTCCCTAATATTTCCCTATCCGAGTCCTAGAAACATCCTAGAGTCCGTGATCTTTCCCTCTTCACCACCCAGCATTACAATTAAATAATAGGCAGTGCATGGAGGACTTGTCGATCGGCAGCTTAAAAAACTCCTTATCTGCGCTTATTTTGATAGGCAGCTCTTGGCACTCTTAAATGGTCCGAGTGACGCACGAAATGTGCCGTCCAATTAAATGATTTAAAAGAACTCGCTGATCGATAAGCAATCAATAATCAGCTGCTTAGATCTAAAATCTTATCCCCCCTATCGGTAGTGAAAATGATAGAGCGAACGCTCCATTAATGAGCCCGCAATACTTCACTCCCGAGCACCGATATATAATTCACAGACTTCAATCCGCGTTCTTTAACCGAAATTAATAATAATAAATCGTCAATTTACAAGTTTCTCACTACATTGGCAGCCCAAAAGCAACAGGACTCGAGAACGAATATATTTTCAATGTAAATTCATCGAGAAGATAAATGCTCCCAATGGCACTTACACATGAATAATAACTTGCACATACGTTGAGATAAGTTTAATTTTATAATGACAAGTGGAGTTATATTTTCCTTTTAATCGCGCGATCTTTGCCTCTGCATCCGCTCGCCATCCGATGCGTCAAAGGTATCGCGAGCACTCGATACTCGTCGTCGTCGTTGGCCCAGTTGATAGACGAGCTCAACTCTGATTCATACCCTCATGACGGAAATGCGGCATTTAGCGATTGTGTGTGCGTGCGTGTGGGTGGGTGTGGGTGCGCGGGGGTGGGGGTGGGTAGGGGGAGAGGCGTTTACGCGGCAAATGGATTGGAGTAGCGCGGAATCGGCGCCCAGAAGCAAATTGTGCTCCCGCGTTAGTTTATTAATAGCTCGCGGGGATAATGGCTTTTGCGCAGCGAGGAATTCATAAAGTCCAGGGGACGGCTATTTAATTTAGGCGCGTACGAGCTCGTTAACCGCTCAAGGATGCGCCAGTGCTTTCTCAGAGTGACACGTCCCATTGCCAGCCATCTCCGTCCTCTCCTCCTCCTCCTCCTGGCTTCTTCGCCGGGCGACGGTGTGGAGTGCGGAGGGAGGAGGGCGGAGGGAGGTGGAAGGGAGGGAGGGGAGGGCTCCGCCGACGACGCGGAACCCTCGGAGAAATCACGGCCACGAATGGATTTACGCGATGTGTCAGGCACGACAGATGCTATTGCTGATCCTTCAATAAGAGGCGGAGGCTCATTGTGTGCCCGCGAAACGCGATCGTTCCCTTTATTTCCGAGATTTATAGCTTTATCGGCTCGTAGGTGGCCGTGTCAAGTTAATAATTACTCAAGCAATAATGCATATAATCAGCAAAAGTATTCTTCAGTCTCTATCCCGGCATAATGAATCCTACGCGTTGGCCGTCGAGCCTTATACACTCGCCCCATTCTACTCCACACGAACGCATAATCTTTAGCCGCGAGTATGTATACATTTGCCTTATTACTGTTACATTACAATTATATCCCTTAATACGGTCTACGCTAATGACCTCGAGCTCTCTTCCCGTGGGCCTCGCAGTCGCTGCTACATGTTGTTTATGCAACTATCGTGCACTCCAGTTGCAAATGCATTGAGCTCGTATTATTCCAATTCTTGCTGCCACTTGCTTCTTGGGATAATTGCCTTTTAATAATCGAACGCCACTTTTCGTGGGCTATCCGAGAGAGAGAGAGGACCGAGGAATAGAAGCTTCTGCAGCTCGAGAGGATATGCCCGACGGGAACATTATTAGGCGCGAAGGCGAGAATGTTTTTGAGCCCAAGAGTGGCTGGTGCAACTCGTGGCTAAATGAAGGTCCAAGTGGAGAAAGCGAGATACACGCTCGTAATTCTCCGAGGGAATATAGAAAAATCCGAGGCACACGTATAGCTTATCGTTTATCACGGCGAGTCAAGCACTTTTTCGAGGCTCTAAGCGATTGCGGAGATAAGGGGCGAATTCTGATATTGCGGTGGCCCAATATTCCCGCGGTTATTGCTGCGCTTCGGAAGAATATCGAGGAAATTAATGGGGGGCGGGCATTGCGGTGGTGGTAGTGGGTAGTAGTAGGTTGTAATATTGGTATATGAGAGATCTCGCATTTTCCAGCCACGGCCCATCAAATTAATTACAATACGACACAGACAAGAACAGGCCTGCCTGCCCCGAAATAAGTTATTAAGCAATCACTAATCAACGGCACTCGCACACTCGTAGCTGTTAATCTAGTTCCAGCAGCGACATTGTCCCGTTTTAGAAGTAATTACCACCGAGGCAGCACAGTTTATTGTACTGCCCGATTAAATCAATCATCGGCCGAGCGAGATTTTCAATCCTCTTATCTACGTGGAAATCCTCCTCCTCTCAATTTCCTTTTTCTCTCTAATAAATTGCCGTAACGTTGTATTTTCATTACAGTTAAATGCTTATAATTGACTGGACAAATACCTATTGATGATTAATGGACGTACATGGACGAATCAAAGTATTGCTGCACCACTTTGAATTGTTATTAATATTCTAGGCTGTATTATGAAAACTCGATAAAGTCGAGATTAAGTGACAGATATTCGGCAAGATTTGCACATATAAGTTTAGGCAAAATTTTTTAACAGCTAGTTGGTTATTAGTGGAGGCAAATAAAATTCGGCAAACACGACGTTTAGAGTGTCATTGGCCAGTGCTTTGGTGTGAAGTGGTGGATAAATGTCGAGTGAAATGTTGAAAATGAGCAGTTGATTTGCCAGGAAATGTCCACAGTGCTCGTACAGCAATATTTCAAGAGGTTCGGATCATGAATCGTCGAAATGCAATTCTTTTGTTCTTGCAAATTTCCTTGTGGCTTGCTCTATCGTAGTCGTAGGCAACCTAAATCTCGCTGCGCTCGATGTCAGTGCTTTTTGATTTAATTATTGATAAAATGCTCGTTGCGTAAGGGGGAGAGGTGAAATTAATAAAGCGAGTCGTGGCAATCATTAATTAATAAAAATAAAATCCCATCCATTAACAATAATAAATGGCGTACAAGCGCATTAATGGTAATCATTAATAATAATGGCAATTAATAATGCGTATTGGAAATGTTGAGGAAGAATTCGATGCTATCGCTCCTTATCCAACTTTATTCCGCTAGATTTTGAGCGGCGCTCAAGACAACATTTACAGTGGCTGTACGATGCATTTGAATGTGTTTTTTTAATGGCCGCTTAGTAAATATTATGCTATCGTGAAATTTATCGGCGCGAGAATATTAAATCCGCGGAGTCCAATAAATATAAATTCCGCATTAGCAACGGGAGTAATTGAGGAATGTGGGCATAAATTCCTGAAAATGCTCGGCATTTAGCAATTATCATACGATGCGCGCGCGCGCTACTTTTCATCGCTGAATTCCCTCCGCGCGATGGTAATTGAAAATGAGGAATTGTCGATGCAATCAAGCCTGTTGAGCTTAATGCGACCGCCAGCTGTTTACATTCCCTATTAGATTAAAAATCTCACGGCTCGGGCAAACTTCAGCTCTAAGGTAACTATTTTACTCAATTGGTCATGCGTAATGATTTTCAATCCTCCCCACGCAGTATCTCTATCACGCACGAACGGCCAACGATCTATATACACTCTTGCCCCGAAAATTATTGATCGCCCGACTCTATAAAGTTTATCATTGGCAAATATTTAAAGCACTGGAGGTGCCGTTATTAACCATTTGTCCGCTCTACCTCTATTACTCAGCCTCTCTCTCTACATCCTTGGATGCAAGGTGCGTGTACCTGATTTAATATTTACTTATTCATCCGCTCCTTAAACATTAAGCTTACGAGTGCATAATCGTTAGTCCGCCGCGCTCAATGAACAACAAGGAAAGCCGAGTTGCCCCAGTATCGCCCGGCACTTAATTGCTCTGCACCGAGACTTGTTCGTCAAGTCGACCTCTCACCCTCTTGAGGCCTCACCTCGCCGTCGCCAGTAAAAAGTGTGGGGGGGAGGTGGGGAGAGGGGCCTCAGTCCCTGGGCAGCGCTAAAGGAAGCCCGCCATCTCCAGCGCGGGGTGAGGGGGGTGGCGACGATCGTGAATATTCAAAGCTCAAAGAGTAAGAGAGAGAGAGAGAGCCTCGGCATAAGCGCGGAGACGCAGTGCCCCAACAAACGGAAAGTGAAAAAGAACGGCGTCGAGCCCCTGCGGCATTGAAATATACGAACACGGCAAGCTTAACGTATCAAGATTTAACACCGAAGATTCCGCGCGCCTCCCGATAAAGTCTCCTCGATCCCCGCATGTTTGCTGAAAAGAGTATATATGCGCGCCTCGGCAAGTCTCGGAGGAGCCAACATAAAGCGCCATTAGGCTGATATCATGTTAACCGTTTAAATTACTGATCGGCGCCCATTACGCCGATATCTGGTCATTCGGGCGCCGAAAGTGCTATCGCGCACCAATGCACCACGTATCATTAAATAGAGGAGCAATGGGCCGACGCGCCAGCTTTAATTAATGAATTAAATATGTAATAACCTTCTCGGCCGCTTTAAATCCCAGCCGACAAGTCTCCGAATAAATAATCCTCTCCTCCAGCGTGTCCGATTCGAGAGTTTTGCATTAACGGCCTCGCCTCCCTGCAATTAGCCAACGTAATTCTAATGCCATTGATCGATACCAAGTACTCGCCCCCACTCCCAACACTCCCAACACTCCCAACACTCCCAAGCCCCGTGAACTACTGCGAGCACCACCCGCCTCCCACCGTCGCTATCGTACGTCGGGATTAGCGAGAGAGAGACCGATTTGTCGGCTCCCGAGGGAGCCGATAAATGATAAAGGTGCGATAAAGGGGTGGAGCAGGGGATTCGAATGGGCGATTTGTCTCGAAGAGTCTCGAGACGTTGAAGACGGAGGATTATGAGATGACTCTAGCTCTCCTCTTTGTGGCAGGAGCCACTTTTCCGGGTAGCCGAGACCTCTGTAATTCCGACGGGATTGCACGTAGGTGATGAGTTTCATAAAGTCTCGGGCCCAGCGCCCCACGTTTAATCGGGTCAGCTCGATTTGTACTGCGATCCCGGAGATGAAATGGCTCGGGCCGCGAAAGTTCGCAATTAACGGTTCTGTGTCCGTTCAATTGGAAAACAGAGCGCAGAGTATTACAAAATCGAGAGCATTAAAAAATCGCAGAATCACTGTACTTTGCATGCGATCTGTGCGATAGTATCGGGGGGGGGGGGCAATGCGCCAAGGCATTGCTGCTCGTCAAGTATTGCTGGGCGAGGGAAACGGTAAGCCTGTAATTTTTTCTGCTCTCGTCCCGATTTCGCAACTGGAGATCAAATATTTTCGCAAGTATGGTGTACAGGGAGTGCAGTCCAGTGGGCCTCGCAATAACTTATTCACAAGGATGTCGAGAGTCGGTCGTGAAGGCGCCCAAGCCGAGGATTAATTCAATTAAACAATGCGTTAAGGTATGGGCGCGTTCGGTGTCGGAACTGCCAGCTGAAATTGTGAGAATGTTGTAATCGTAATAGGGGATGAGGAGTGGTGTCGTGGAGCGTGTGATTGGAGGTGCGTGGGTTGGAGGGAGGGCGGAGTGCAAAAGAATTCGGGGCGTCCATGCTAATGTTTACGAGCGTTTATTAATGAGGCGACCAATCAATGATTTGAAGTAACGTCGACTTGATCGTCGCTTAGAGTTTTTTTTATCTGGCGCAGGTAGAGCGGCGGTGGACGTATGTTTGCCGTCGGGGGAGCCAAGGTGCAATTCTTGTTATAATTATCATTAATAAGCAGCGGTGCTTTGGCCGAGCGACTCTTATCGCAATCAGCGCACTCGCCGAGTCGTATCGGCGAAAGACGCAGAGGGAGGCGCGATTGGAGGCGCGCAGGTGCCGCGATCCCGATCGATCAAAAGCTCCCAGCGCACGATTTTGTCACGCGGGCTTTTCATCCGTCGCTCATCCGGCCAGAAAAATCGCGATTCCCAGCGCGATGATAAATACGGACGTTCGGCGACGGACGTTGAGCGATGTCCTACTGTCTCCCCGCTGTCTCGGTGACGTCATTCACGTACGGAACGGGTTTTACGCATTCATCCCTGGGGGCAGCCGCGATTTTAGCGCGCCAACGATTGAGAGATCGATGGCTCGGCTTGCCCTCCCCCTCCCCACCCCCTCCCCTCCCCGCCCAGCCTCCACCGCCAACGCCGCCGCCATCCCCGCCGCTGCTTTTTTCGTATCGCGGAGCGATTCCTTTTTTGAGCGCGCGGGCAATTTGTTGCTCGCTGACGGCGGAAACCCGAGAGATAATGTTTCTTTTGTCGAGTGAGAAATTATTCTGCCCTTGGTTTTGTTCCCCTTCGCGGGGCCTTATGCCATTTTTGCGAATTAAGGTTAAAAAAAGCCGGCGATAATTGCTTTCCGATGGAAAAGGAGCCGATGACGCGCGGCTAAATCTCGCGAGTGGCAAGATTTATAGTGCTTTTCTCAATGCGCCTTAAAGTGCAATAAATGCAGGTTAGTATTTCATTCATCCATCATATTTTAATTGCTTAATTAAAGGAAACCGCGCTGCTAAGTTGCAGATATTTCAACAGATTAATATTGATGCTTTTAGGCTTACTAAATCGGAATATGTATATTGCTATTTAAAAATCTCTTCATTGGATTTCTCGTAATGATATTTATTGAATTGGACGTCGCCACAAAAATGCTCCTCGATGGAACAAGGATGGAAGGAAGCGAGCAAAGCGCTAATTGACTGCAATTTTTTTGCCAAGATTAAGAGCATTTTTATGAAAATTATTAATGCATTTTCAAGTCATTTATTTACATTGTAAGTGTACTGGAATGCGAGTGCGAGTCCGCGCTAAAAACTTTCCAATAGTGAAAGTATGATTGGTGGACTGAATTTTCGTCTTTTCTCATTAATTTCGTTTTGTTCTGTTATTCAATAACTAAGCCGATAGGAAAATTAATTTTCACGCGAGCCAATTGCCGGGAGGAGGCAGTTTTTCTCCACATTCCCCTTTAAATATCAATCCTTAACAAAATTATCACTCGGCTGCTTCGGTGGCAAAAAAAATTGCACGCGCATTATGGAGGGAGTAATTTTTGTACAAATTGATTTATCAATTACGGAGCCCCGCACGTGAAAAAAAACAGCCAAGAGGAGAAACGAGAGAGGAGAAAAACACAGGGCAAAATGCTCTTCGCAGTACGAGAAATAACAGCCAGACCAATAATGGCGTCCATTTCAACAAAATGATCTCTTAACTCCTTATATCCGTTAACGACTGACACAACACTACGTGTGCATATCCTTACAAAATCATCGGAGCCAGCCACACATTACACAATATCGGATGGGATAATTGGTTAAGAACACACCGCGTTCAAGCATCTTTCGCGTTTATGAAAATGTTGCCTAGGTTATGCAAAGTGGCTTAAACGAAATTACTCCGCGAGTACATATAATGAGGAGCAATTCCCTCCGAAGCAACCCACATACGCATCCGCCTGTTTGATAAACACGAGCTTTTACGATTACCAATGAAAATCAAAGGAACGCTGATTCTCGAAATGCTGCGCGGGTTATTGCGGGAGTTGCGAGCGGCAATTCCCCCTCGAGATTCCAAGAAACACCTAGGAATACTAATTACGTCTATTACACTCGGGGCTCGATCATTCGCTTGACCAGATGCAAAGAACTTGAAGCATATTTCCCATCTCTCTCTCCCCTTCCGAAAAACCATAATCGCTCTCTGTACGAGCAGTTTTTGTGGCTCGAGGTCACGCTTAGGGGTTTCGTGACTTGCTCCAGCGATATTATGCAATTTCAACCGAAAGCTACGCCGATTATTATTGATACACTTTTTTTTCTCTCTCTCCAAATTTTACAATTGATAATCTCCATATCGATATCGATCCCTTTCAAAACAACAACAACAACAACAACGAATACATATATTCGAATTAGGCTCCTCGAATTGCATCTGTGACAAAAGGAACAATGAAAGTGCAAACCAAAGCTTCTTCAAGAGATGCAAACCCATTGGAAATGCCAGTTTATTGCAGGCAAAAGGTCGGCCAGTCAAATGAAAATTGATCGATAGTTGAGCGCGGCCGAGTAATAAATCGCCGTCACTAATCGATAAGGCTCGCATGATCGCCAACAGTCCAAATTCGTCAAAAAGCAACAAATTCGTCGTTAGCAACAAATAATGTCGCCCAAAGTCCCGATGAAAGAGAGATAAGAGTGGATCCTTGGGACCAAGTCCCAATAGTTGGCCAACAATGAAGCGGGGAGTGACTTTGTAAGGGAAAGCAGGGAGTAAAATTAGCGAGGAGCGGAGGAGGAGGAGGAGGAGGGGCGCAGGTAGTGGAAACCGAGGGGCACTAGGTGTCTCAGGCCCCTCTCGGTAAGGCCGCGGCCATCATCGCCCAACCAATTAAAGGATGCCCAGAGCTCGTAAGGCAGCCTCGCGAGCAAACAACGGGCCCTCGTAAAAGTCAGGGTCCCTTGTTTTATGCATTACGACTCTATGAGACGCGCGGCCTGTCCGCGCCCCCGGCGATCCCTCGCTCGCACATGAAATACCTTGGAAGTCTCGGCCGAGGGCTTCAATAAATTCACTTATACCTACGTAGCCGCGACTCACCTTTTTATCGCCCCCCCACCCACCCCCCGATGCCACTCCCGCACACTTTCTTCCGGCGATCAGCCATTGCGTGGATTTGCGTGGAGTGGAGCTGGCAGTGGGGGCCGGGAAATTCACGTTTTTGGAACCGTCTGATGCTGGCCGTGGGTGAGGGAGAGAGGGGGGGATACGGGTCATCGGGGCTCCCACGTACGTTATGGCCGTGGAGGGTTATAATGGCCGTTGGAGGTAGATAAGCTATAAAGGAGACTTATTAAGTTATCACCTTCGTGGAAAACAAGGAGCTTCATTATCGCATGTCAACAGTGCAAATAAATTGAGTAGCGTTTGAAGCGAGCGACTTGGTGGCCGTAAATGTCGCTTGATGGATTTAAGAGGCGGAAAGCGCTTAATCGGCGCTCTACGGCGCATGCCCAAGACCCTCTCGTTGTTGTTGCATACTAAGGAAATATTTATTGCAATGACCCAGAGCTTCTTGGGTTTCATTTGACGACTTTACGCAGTGAAAATATAAATGTTTATCTGCACTTTTTCATTATCCACGATCATTAATGTATAAGCGTATATTGGCTATAAATTAATATATGGATATCCTCGGTTTATAGATTGTCCGCGGCAAATTGACTGTATAATCCGATCGCTCTTAACGTGTTACAATAATGGTCGTTACTTATAAGGGGCGAACTTTTTTTAAACTTTTTAAACCCCACCACTTCACCTCCTCTCCCACTCAATCGTGAATTATCCCCCCGCCCTCGGCCACCATTTATCAACAATCCCTTGTAGATAGAGCCTTTTGTTTATTGTACTGAGAGCGGGTGCGCGCGCAATTACGGAGGCGTGAAAAAGTCGGCAAAAAGGTTGAGGTCCGCGTGCCAGCCCCAAAGCCAATGTTCCAACAGCGAAAATAAAGTTATACGACTGATTAATACAGCTTACCTACTCCTAGCTACTCCTCCTCCACCTCCTCCTCCTCCATCTTCTCTGCCCTTCCCTTCCCGACCCTTCCCGAGTTCATTAGTTATACCTAATTAGCGCTCTGGTTATCCGATGGTTATCTGCCCATCTGTAATTAGCGTAGCGCCTCGACTCGGCGGTGTTTTAAGTTCAGGCCTCCGCTCCATCTCTCCAAGACTTGGCTTTCACTAGTAGAGGTTTTCACGAGACGCCGAGTGTCGGAGGGAAGGAGAGGAGCGATTATGAGTCCCGAGGTGGAAGATTATGAGTGACGGGCGATTGATTCATCACTGCCGATCAAATCGTCAAAATATCGACATTACCCTCGCTCCTTTAATACTACCTCGGCAACCTCTCCATCCACCATTACGAGATTATGCTCCTCAATTATATTGCCTTGGCCAGTATGACTCGCCCCGAAATTATAATGATGCGAGCATTTCCAGTGCTACGCTAAGATTTTACTTTGATAATACATTGTCGCTCTTCCTCTCGTCCTTATTTCAAGATTCTCACTTCATATTGCGTGGAATTTTTTAATTGATGATTATTGCAGAAGCAGCAAGGCCGATTAATATATATATATATATATATATATACTGTGATGGCATTAGCAAATTATTAGCGATAACTCAACTTTGCGTATTCATTAGCAGTTGAGCAAAGCATCATGGTATTTAATCAGTTTGCAGTGTTGATCAAAAGAGTTCTTATTAAAATTATTCGGTAAGATTGTAAACAAATGGATTGTGGTGGTGTGAGTAACGTGATTTCGGAGGAGCGTCAGGTAAATTAATATGCTGTGGCTTCGGCTGAGATAGGGTGAAGAGGTACGAGTAAATGATTGTTGCAGATGTTGATGTATATAGTCAAGAAAGTTAGAGCTCTTGATTTGCAAATGAATTATAGGCAGGGAATTTCAATTATGTATGCAAATCGTTCTAAATAAAATTTCATCCCGAGACTTTTTCATTTCTTCCGTCTTCTTATTTCGCAGCGGATGTATCGTAAATACAATCGTAAAATGTAACAATAAACTTCATTGATAGTTAATAAACACCCGAGTTGCTATTTGTGATCCCACGTGAACGTTAAAAGATCCCTAATACCCGAGAGAGAGAGAGAGAGAGAGAGAGAGAGAGAGAGAGAGACAAAGAGGTGAAACTGGCGCCATAAAAAGGTGGCTGGTCATAGTCGACAAATTTTAATTGAACGCGATTAAAATACTAAGGGCGATGGGCTCTTATTCGATAAATGTACGTCAGGGTCAGCGAATGAAATGAAAAGGCACAGGCCTCGTAAAAATGCTCGAGGGAGCGGCCCTTAAAAATCAGGCGAAGCAATCAATTAAGGAATAGCATATTCAGCTGGGCCCACGTTCTTACAAAGTACTGGACACGGAGGATAATACTTGGAGCCGAAGGGGTTGAAGGGCCAGTCGATGGAATACTAGTCGCAGCGGCAGTGGTAGTAGTAGTAGTAGTAGCAGGAGGAGGAGGCGGAGGAGGAGGAGGAGGAGGAAGGAGGAGGGCCTGGGAGAGATGGAGCAACACAGCAAGAGCGGCAGCAGCAGCAGCAGCAGCGGCAACGGGAGGAGGAGAAAAAAAGGAGGCCACGTCGAAACAATCTTCGTGGCCGCGGATGTATGCGCCCCTCGCTGTACCCATTGTCCGCGTACAAAATCGTCTTTGTGTACATCGGCCGCGATAATAGAGGAAATCACCGTCGTCACCGCCGCGGCTCCTTAACCGCGCGCACCGATCGCCAATCCAAGACATACGTGCCGCATAAAGGCCGAGCCAGCCTAAAAGAGGAATATATATATATATATATATATATATATATGTACGC
>JAPYYT010002698.1:0-16295 GCA_030522565.1 Ceratosolen corneri | reverse complement strand
TATATAATGTTTAAAAACAAATTGTTAAGAAATTATATTTATCTGGTGTTTATTAATACTAGATAAATACGTACCGATATTAAAGTATGTAAATTTGCTTATGTAACATATTCCATGAAATAATCAAAATTTAGACTTCAATAAAAATTGCTTTCCATTCCATCGATATATATTTCTTTATAACATTAATTGATAAAAAGCAATCAATTAATTCTAATAATTAATTAAATAAAACATGTATACAAAATAATTAGACAATTTACGTATTATATCTTCGAAATATTGTGCGTATTACAATAAACATATTCATTATTGAGAAAATAAGAGTGGCTCGTTTCTTATAAAAATTAGGATCTTTTATCCTTGAAATTACCCAAGTTATAATAATATTTCAGAAATAGTAGTTGATAAAAAAGAATTTTATGCTAATATAATTTATCTATTTTTCAAGATTTATAAATTATGACTCTAAGTAATAATAAGTTAACTTGACAATCCTGCTATGAAATTGAAAAACTCATTGTACTTTTAGTATTGAAAGATTATTTGTTAATCACAGCATTATTATTAACACATGCTATTTTTATTAATTGTATATCATTTTCATCGTTTCATGTTTATAAATATCTCCATTCATTCATTTCTCATTCAATAATTACAAGAATAAGAAGCTATTACATAAGTATTATAATTGTAATCGATTGATTATTCGCAAGAAAATAATTCAGATCAATAGCGGTGTGTCTCGACTTCGTTGCGCAACAATTCTATCACAAAATTCTGAAATCGACAAAAAATACTTAGAATCCTGCATATAGATGATAATAATAATTCCGGAGTTATTCACGAGTGTAAAAGCTCGGGGCTACATTAACACGTCCGCAAGCAAGAGTTGTGCCAGCATTAAAAAGCAATCCATGTATCAATTTGCCATGTTCGTACGTGTACAGAGTAAGGAGAGGGACATCGTTTATTGCTGGACAAAAGCGGATGATGTTCGCATGTCCATAGACCATTGGCACACAAGTAAGCCGATGTGTTTACGACTTGAGCGTTACTGCGAATCGGCTGACTAATCGCACCATGGCTAATTACCAGATGGACGCGTTTGCGAAAATGCAAGTCGACCGGAAATTTTGGCACAATGATTAGAAGGAATTGTGCATTTCCTAATGACTTACCATCACGGATTATTTTCGTGCATTTCGAGATTCAGTGGTTACAATTCAAGCATCCACCTGCCATATTTTTTTCATAGCAATTGTAAAGAATATTTTGAAATTAATCTAATATGGATGATAACTCTACCTTATTTAAATCTGCCATCATATATTTCTAATGTCTTGGAAGAAGAACACGCATGTATATATTATGTTATTGTGTCCTTTATTGTAAAGATGAAAGAGCTACTAATTACAAGTGATAGATTAAAAAAGTAAGCTTAATTTAATTTTTATTTTATTTAAATAATGTATCTAATAAATTATTATGCGTTTTCATATTCATTCAACGTTGTTATTCAGTTTTTTTGTTGTTGTTTGTAAATAAAATATAATTAAATTAATTAAATGTTTTCAAAGCATTTTTTTGGTATTTTCAAATTTATAATTATTGAAAGGTTATTTCACATATGACTATGCAATTCCTCTATAATATATTCAATTTTAATTATATGATAGAACTATTATGTTGGACCTTTTGATTCTAAAGTGAATAAAATATGTATACTTTTTTCTAATAAAAAATGAATAAATCAATGTACACTTTTTTCAATTGTCCACTACAACAACAATATTTCTGAGAGCGTTGGGACCAAGAAATAAATTTCGCCGACGGCTTTGCTCGAGCGTAAAATATATTTCCAATTCATTCTTAACGTCACTATATGCAATCATACGGGCGCTCTCACTAACACACAAGCGCACACATAATTAAAGAGTAGCGTGCACTCGTCTACAAACCCGACGGCCCATAAATTCTCGGAATCAGCAATATCGTCGAAGAAGCTATTCCTTTGGTCTCTGCACCGTCAAGAATACAACGAAGAAGATTTGTACACGGAGTTGAAACTTGGTACGAGATGTTGTGGTGGCGGTAGTGGTGGTAGTGGCGGTGGTGGTGGGGATAATCATAGTACAGTTTAATGAGTTATTCTACCTATTTATCTGATCGTTTATTCGGCATTTCTTACGATTGGTGGTTTTAATTTTTAATTATGATGCGTGTATAATTCTGAGTATAATTATAAATATATTAATTAGAACTGAAGAAAAGACATTTATCCGACTGATGTCAGAAAGGATTGTAGATGGGAAGGAAAATAATATCTTTTAAGCTCCCAGATGGATTTCAATAATATTGGCTACAGTTTTAAATATTTTAACTTTAAATGGACATGAATGGATATAGTTAAAAGAATATCAAATATATTATATTCATATTAAATGTAAGATTTTTAATAAATGTTGCTCTAAATTTATGGAAATTTACAAATAGGTATAATTTTCTAAATATTGTGGTGTTTATTGCAATTAATATAAAGATTGTTATGATAGATTTTCTGACATTAGAAAATGTTCATTGAATAGAATATATCGAAATACACACTAATGTAACTATTCGTATTAAACGATAATGCTAATAAAGCTTTTATCTCTTAATATTTTTATTATTTATGACTTAATCGATGCGCTTTTGTTTTAAAATCTTGCACAATTTTGCAAGAATTTACATCTTTGTAAAAATATTACCACTGTTTTTATTATTAAAATTAGTAATTATCAACTTCTCTTAATTAATGTATGTAGTTACGTATCCAGATTGGGCTATTGTTATTCGTAAAGTCGAGATATTTTTCTATTCTACTGAAGGATAAAAGAGGTATAAATATCCTGCCCCATATATTATTAAAATAATTAACAGTTCTATGAAAGAGTTTGCCGCCAATGAAAAGTTTGAAATTATTAATCAAGTCTTGCTGAAGTTCAATACATTTTCTATTTATTGGTGATTTGACAACTACACCATGGAGTTACGCAGCAGTCTTATTCAGTATTTTCTTGCACATCTCAAATCCCAAATCAAGTTTCTCAAACTATTAGGCGATCATAAAAATTAATTAACCGATTACTTTTCTACAAATACGAATTATAATAGCTAATTTATCAACACTTTAAATAATATGAGCTCAGTATTCAGATATATTACGATCTTTAACATCTTCCCGTAACATTGATTATCAAACATTTATATTATTTTCAAAATATGAAGTAAAATTGGAAGCGTTTCCAGAAGAAATGTAAAACGTGCGATCTGCGGTCGCCAAGAAATTATGCGAACATTCGCCTCCCGTAAAAGTGCTTTGTAAAGGCTGAATAAAAAATCCCTCTGGTACGCCTGACATCCATATGCAAATGTGTCTAGAAAAAAAAGTGATATTTATAGGAATTGAGAGTCAACAAGAAGAGTCATAAATTTTTTGAGAAAAAAATATATTTTTCTTTAAATTTACAATAGAATTTAGTAAAACATTAATTCAGTTTAAATAAGAATAAATTAAATAGGTTTACAATAATTTAGAAAAATATTAATTTAGTGCACGTTTGTACATATTGCAAAAATTTGTTTTATTAAATAAACGGTAAATTGTAATTAATTAATATATTTCATATACTTAAAGAAAAAATTTATATTATGCTAAACGTAATTACAATGTGTTCACAACAATAAGATATTAATAAAAATTCGTGTATAGTTTTTGTTTTATTATCAATTAAAATTTATTGCATATTTTCATTTATTACCATATTAAAGGTTATTTTTATCAAGCAAGTTCATTAATAGTAATCAATTGAATTAACAAGGAAAAGCTATTAACTTAACTAGAGCTATTAACTTAAACTAGAAAATCGATTTTTGTAATTTAATGGCTAATAAGATCCTTGTAAAATATATTTTTAAAATCAGATTTCAAATAATTTTAAATATTAATTTGCAAATTAAATAACCGACGTTTCCATCACATTTTCTATCAACAATTTTTCTCAACATTTTTTCGTCTATATCAATTTTTGAAACTGTTATATATAATGAAGCGAAGGTTATAAATATAATAGAAATAGCTTTCGTTGATTTTTCAGATATGACATTGTCTATTATATAAATCTATATGTATATTTTGTTAATGAAAAGTAAATGAAAAAAGTAATTTAGTAGTAGAATGAAAAAGAAGAGCCGACTATATAATTAAATTGTTATGTTATCCTTGACATTATGTATTATTTTCAATTATGCTTATTTATTTGTAATTAAAATTTTTAACTAAAATCAATTTTAAATATGATTTTACTTCAGTAATTAATTTACATCGCTGATAATCATCAAAATTTAGTTATATATTAGTAGTCTTTTCCAATAATTACGATATTAGAAAATTAGAACTACAGAAGTGGATATTAGATTCATTATTAATACATATCGTAAACTTTCTATTAACTTAAAGCGGTAAATAAAAATCAAAAGGACATAAATCTGAACACTCGTTTTCAATAGTTCAAAAGTTGAACTCTGTCAATTGCTCAATATATGCATCGGACAATTTGTAGTAATTACAATTATTTTTAATTATTAAAATATTAAATTAATAATTATTAAAATAATTATTAAAATTAATTTTAATATTTTATTTATTCTTGGTCGTATCACCTATCATAGGAGTAACAAATGGAATGTCGAAGTCTACGAATGAAGTAACGTCTGTAATACAGAGATTATTCAATTAGAGTATCCTTTATGCCAAACGATATTATTAACGATAATGTTTTTATATAATTGGACTTTGAAACGTAATGGACATTCATAGAGAGTAGATTAGAACTTTTCTTGATGTGAATATATTTATAATTTGTAAGTTTATTTCAATTCCACTTGGATAATAAGGAAAATTTGTTAGGTAAACTATATATCGCACAATCGACAGTACAGCTAATTTTAATTAACAATTTAATCATTACATACTTGAAAAATATTTATTGTAATATTATACAATATTTATGCAGAAAATTCACACACACAGGTATATATATATATATATATATATATATATATATATATATATATATATACACACACACATGTATTTATATTATTATTATTAATAAACTTAAATATGTAAATATATTTTTGGAAATATATTCATTAATAATTGACGAAAATTTTAACGATTTATTTCAATGTTTAATCTTTATTTAAATATTTCTTGGTCGTCACTCTATGATCAGATAAAAATATATAATTAAATAGAATGGCCAAATGCATTTTTTCAGCAATTTAATAATGTAATGTGCAACGGCATGCTCTGCGGAATTCGTCTCCTGTTAATTAAAATTAAAACTACGTATGTGAAAAATGGCTGAAGGTGAAGCGAGAGACGCAGTAAACAAAATTTATTGCTTTAGGATGATCCGAATACGCTTTGATACTTTGTTATCGGAGAGAGAAATCTAAGTACGTTTATCCGTTCAGCCGATGACGCTTAATGAAATATTTCATTATAGAATCCATTCACATACAATGACAAAAAATTCATTTCTCTCAGGCAATTGAAAAATTTACACTCTTTACTACTAATAATGCACTCTATTGGCATTATTACCATTAGCATTATCATAACACTCCATTATCGTCTTCCATCAATTCAGATTAATGATTACCAATTAAGCTTATATAAATTACTTACCCGGAGAATAAATAACTGGCAAATACATAAATTCATAAATTTCTAACGCCGGTAATTAATATAGCAGCACTTCAATCATCCGAGCGGCCCGCCAAATCGAACAAACACCACACAATGAAACATCGAAACACCTACATCAAAGACAAACAATTTATGAAGGATCTGCATTGTGTTCAAGCATACCACCCCAGCCAAGAGCCCAAGTTATTTTCAAAAATAATTTTTCCGTGCCTCACGACGTGGCACGAAACTTCAAGTTGGAAAAAGAAAAAAGCCCGGAGTAGGGCTGATGGAGGGATGCGGCTCGAGTCTCGGCTTTGTCTCCCTCGGTTGCTGGAACGTCTCCAAAAGTTCGCCACCCCAACAAGACACCAGGGGACTTCCTCAACTTTATAAATTGCCGGGGCGCTGGAGAAGTCCTGGCCGTGCATGCATACAGAGGCGTGCGGGACGACCGCATAACTGTTTCAAACCAATTATTATAAATAAAATGTGGTCGCGTAATGACAAACGGCGGATATGCCCGCGGAAGGACGGAGGCCTTTGCCAATGGGCGGCGCTTGAGTCTTCCTCCCTTTTATCGCAGCCGCGATTTATCGGCAGCGAGTCGTTTTGCTCGCCCGAAGGAGAAAAGAAATTCAACGATGCCACGTTCCGCGCGGATCATTGCCACTCAATGAGCGTTTAGTTCTGTGAATTTGAGGGACGACGGGCCCCAGCTGCTATCTCTATTACGGTATAATCGTGGACGATGAAATAAATTAATGCATTTTCGCGCTATGAAATGTTTGAAAATTGGTAATTTAAATAGCAATCATAATTACTTACGGTGGCCGTGTGCCGACTGGCTTTCTATGATGTGATTCGATGGCTTCTTTCATTTGACATTTATTGAACTAGGAATTGAAATAAAAGCAAGTTGTAAAAGGGACGTTAAATAATAATGTCCTGTGTCGTGATTTGGTAATGGGACGTAACGTTTGGCACACTTGCCGAGTTAATTGCAGCCATATATGGTTAATGTTTTCAGAAGTATGACAGGTCTTTAGTAGTTATTTCGAATTTTCGGAATATTAGTTGACGATTCGAGACAAGGAGAAAAAAAAAAATTGTATCTCATACCGATAGAATAATACACGCGCAATTGTAAATGAATTTCCTTAATGGAATACTTAAAATCAGTATAATATATTTAAAAAAGTTGCACCAATATTATACTGATTTATACTCGTCGCTGTAAAGGTTCATCTACGCTAGTTGTTGTAAATAGTACTCTAGAGTATTTGTAATTGGTATGAAATCAGCTTTGTCCTCACGAAACTGACGCTCGCTCATCATTTATTCTTTGAACCTTCGAATTTATATTCAACTTCCCTAAAAGCTAAAAAAAAGGGAAAATCCTTGTCGGGATATCATTCCAAAAATACTTTCTTCGAAACGTCATTAGATATAATACCATGGAAATCCGAAATCACTTAACTGCCAACGGACTAGCGTGAAAAAATCTCCATCTTTCACAGCACATGATTCTCCAACGTATGAATCAGCCAAGATAAATCAGGCTCACCGAATAAATCAAAAAGGCCGTCGCATTCACTCATCACCCCTAACAAACAAGTAACTCGAGAAGAATCGGCAAAGCAGATAAAAGTTCGTCTCGTAAGCGTCGTAGCAGCGGCGAACGCGTTTGCCAAACAGAAGCGAAGCCCGCTTCCCTCTCATTCAATTTGCCACCGATAATAATATTCATCGGGAGTCTTCTGCTTTTTCCTCGAGATAACGCTTAATGTCCTGGCTTGGCATGCGCTCTGACGTCATAAATAATGCTCGCGCGTAGAAGCAGCTTGTATCGCGATATTAAAGCTACATTACATTTGTCAAGAGGATCGGCCTAACGGTCGTTATTTAGGACCGACAGATGCGTCCGAGTTGCTGGCAGCGTCGCCTGGCACTCGTCGCCCACTCCTCACCCAGGAAAACGAGGCTTTATCGAGACGACGAGGCCCCGAGCGCAAGAAAATAAAGAAAACGAGCCGGCGAGTGCCGGGGACAGGAGAGGACAAGAGCTTTTACCTCATTTAAATAAGGAAATTACACTCCTCTCCAGGGATATATTATCTTTGCTGTTCTTCAGCCGCACTTTATGCTGCCTCGGCGCGGCTTTACTGAATTTTTCAAAATTCTCACCTGCGATAATTCTGCTGCTGCGATTTTTGAGTTCTAAGATTAATAATAGATATAGTGGCATTTTTTATTTAGTAGGGTATTTAGTAGGCGATTATTCTTCTCTTTTTCCTCTTCTTCTTCTTCTTCTTCTTATTATTATTATTATTATTATTAGATTCGCATCATTGTCATAATTGTCATCGCCGTCCCGCGTCAATGTGTACCTATCGAATTATAAAAATTTAGTTATTCATGAATATTATCATAATAGCGTGAAAACTGTCATCATCAAGCCCACTGCAATAATTGATTCATAAATGCTTCATTAAACAAAAGGTCAAAATATGAATATTACAGATGATAATTAATCAATAATTCATAATTAAAGCAAATGCACTCAATACAACAACGGATCAACGTAATTCCTTTAACTGTAAAATAGTGATTTTTGTTCTTTTCGGGAAATATGACAGCATCGACTTCAAATATATACTAGCGAAATTCATACTTTTATATGTAGACTAATAGCTCTAATAAGTCCCTATTCAAGTGAAAAGTTTTTAAAATTATGTGCAGGAAAATTAGATGATATGCTTGTATGTACATGTATGCCGCCAGCCTTTTCAGTATAAATATTACAATATTATATTAAATGAGAAGTATGTACATGGAGAAATACAAAGCGCCAGAGATAGAATTAGTTTCTGCATTTCGCGAGCAAACATCAAAGGTATGCTCGTCTAATTTGCATATTTGCTTAAAATATATCTAATGCACAATATTATATTGAGGATCTAAGGTTGACATTTCAATTTATGAATAAACAGCCAAGATTTAATATAATTCTGCAATGTTATATTTTGACGTTTCTGACTTTAAATTGATGTGTATATATTTTACTTGATGGGGCTTACCGATTACTGTATTATGATTTTTGATGAAGTAAATCATAACTCTATCAGTGACACATAATATATCTGACAAACGTGTTTATTCTATTTAGATAAATATTCGAAAATTATGGTTTCATTGACACCAGTTAAAATAATTAATTATACGTAATGATCTATAACTATTAAAGCAATCATTATTAGCAAGATTGAATTCAATAATTATCAATAGTTTGCATATAATTTCAAGTTGCGTTTCATATTTTTCTTCAAACTTCTATTTAAAAAGCAAAGTAGTACTTGTTTCAAAATAAGAATATTGTTTCAAGTATAAGAATAATTCCTTCACGAATGTGCATGAAATTGGACATTCGAAAGACTATTTTTCAAATATATTCATTTTCCACATTATTTCTTAACTTACTATATAAATAGTTGATTCATAATTTTACAAGCCTTTAAATAACTGAATTTTTTCAGATTCTCCAATAAAATATACTAATAATTCGCTATTAAGTAGCGGAAATGTCTTGGCCTGAAGGAAAAACATTAAATTTTCCATTCGTCCGTAAGCCTATATACGAAATTTCAACTTTTTGTTTATTTACGTTACAAGAACTCAAATGTGAAAAATGAAATGTCAGCTTGCCCATAAAAACATGCCAAATATTCAGCTTTATCAGAAGAATCAGATCTTTGAGCAAATTTCTACTTGAATTACATAATTACATAAATGCATGAGATTGCATTACCGACGATATTAAGCTAAAGGTGTACTGCACTCAATGTACGCATGAAATTCGCGGATCCGGTCGGTGCGAAATATCGCCGAGTTTATGCACTCCGGAGGGACGGGAATGACGATGGTTTGGAAGAGAGAACTGCGCGAGTCTGCCGCTTTGTAATGCGCATACAAATGCCAGGGTAAAATATTCCGTGGGCAGGAATTAAAATGACACTGAAATATATATGAGCAACGTTGCTGGCGCGAATAAATTGTTTACGCTGCTCGAGTACAAGTACATGACCGTACGTGCATGCGTGTGGATTTACTAGGACGCTTTGACATTAGGGGCCAGAGCCGTTATATATATATATATATATATACATATATATAACGTGTGTATGCATATACCAGTACGAAGGTATCATTTTTTATTTTATTTTACTTTATTTTATTTTATTTTTAGCTTTAATCATGGGAATCGCCATGAATAATTTACCGAGCGCATTTGATAATTTATACGAAATAATTGTTAATTAAAATTAGTAATCGTCTCTTTTTTTAACGAATTAGTAATAAAAATTATAATGTGCAATGTAATTATTTGCATCTTTTATCATTGAGTAATAATATAATCTTTCTATTTATGTACAAATTACCGTTTTTAATCTATAGAACAAACTAATAATATTATTAGTATGTTTCGCAAAGTATTATATATATATTTTTGAATTATTGCATCTTCTTTACCCATTTCATTATCCACTGTGAATCGTTATGAACATGATATTATTACATTTTTTCATATTTCTCATTTATTCGCAACAATGCCTAGATGTATTTTCACAAAAAAATTTTATCGTTGACTCTTAAAAAATTTCAAGAATTTAGTAGTCATGCATAAATATGTAAACAATAATAATTCTTTAATCCTATTTCATTCTTCACAAACAATATTTCTATCTATATGTTTCTATTTTAAATGATTTATTAATTATTAAAATAATTCTTAGCTATATGATGGAAAATTTAAATGGATAAATGAGAATAACTCAGAGAATAATTCTTTACACGAAAGTGTAATTTTACTTAAATTAGTTGTGATTAGTTGGATACGAATCTTAGCAGATAGATTCGCTGTCGCGATAAAGTAGAACTTGTGCAGTTTTTCAAAGAATTTTTCGAATATCTGAAAAAGTCACTCGCTTCAGAAATAGTAATCGAAAGTCAGATTTGAAAGAAGTTGTCATAACGGCCCAAAAGAAAACAGCCAAACTTAAATTATAAAAACAAATCAAGATACGAGTGAATGTCAGATGTAAGATTATCTGGTGAAAAATTTGACTTCGAATCAGAAATTTCATTTTATCGTAAAATATCATAAAAGATGTCAAAGAATGCGTTTTCAAATTAGACTTTAATATTTAATTTAAAATTTTTAAAGAGTTATAAGAAAGATTAAAATTTTCTTCTTATTTTTTATTTTGTAATAATAGGAGATGTGTGATGTTTTCGAATTGAATATAATAAATCAACATAATAAATAATAATAAATCATCGTATTTTTCCATCTTTGGATATTGCACCTTTAACTTCTTATAAATTGAAATATGAATGTTGTGAAGTAAAAATTTTATATCAGCGTGCTTAATTGAAAAGAAAAATACTTAGAATTGGAGAACATCAATGCAACATTTTTATATAATATTTTTATAATATTTTATTAAATAAAATTAGTCAATTACCTTTAATATGTATATTTATGCTAATATTAGTAATAAATAGGATAAATGATTAATTTCAATTTAAGCAATATTTACCAGAATTTTGACGAGTAGTTACGATTTCATCCCATCAGATAAAGAATTTAGTATTCTACAACGATAACTATTAATTTATGTATACCAAAACTGATTTATCCATTAAACGAGCCAAAGTGCTTTATAGCAAACAAATATATATCTACATTAATTCAACGTTTGGCTCAATTTATAAATTGTCGAAAAGTTTGAAATCCAATACATTTTAGCTCTTATGATTTTACTACATTACCTTAAAGAATATTTGAATAAAAATTCGAAAATTATGAAGAATTCACATATCCCAATAAGGTTTATTTCCTCAGGCATCATGATAATTGATCGAAACTCTTTTTATTATTTTTAAATCCAAGCTATTATGCAATTTTTCAATGGCTTAAAGCAGCATTAACATAAAATCTTCTTCAAAAGATCCTGTAATTTCGATACGCGGAAGTCGCTGTCTCTCTGAAATGTTAAACCTAACAAATGACGTTAGGAGTGATGAGTAGTAGGTTTTGTTGCCGTAAAAGTCTGCGGGGGTGGAAGGAACTTTTGCGCATGATTGTCAGCACGATGCTTCGACCCTGAACTTGCCTTATGGAACGTGACGATCGATATTCAGGTTGAATGCCCTGTACTGAACAACACTCCCACTTTCTTTGGTTTTCTTTTGTTCTATATTTTTCTCTCTTCACTCATATCTCACACTATCCGTTACTCTTTCCATGCCACTGTCTTCGCCTCCTACCCCACCCTCTAACACACTCTCTCTCTCTCTCTCTCTCTCTCTCTCTCTCACACACACACACACACACACACACACACATCCTCGCTCTATATAACCATCTATCTATTATTTATTATGTCGTTCTTTGTGAAACATTTCACTTTTAAATCGCGTAATAAGTTTTAATTTTTTCATATTATTCTTTCTCTAGTTTTTGGTATATTAGAAAATATTATTCAAATGGCATTATTCAAATACATTGGTTATAAGGTAGTAAGGTATAATTTAAAAAAAAAAAATCTATTTTTAAAACTAATAACCATTTTCATCAATGAGAATATGTTGTTATATCGTATTATAACATTTTATAAAAGAGTCATGTGATATTTCAGTGCTCTTTCAGTGTGATAATACAAAACTTAAATTACATATAATAAGCTGCTTAGCTAAGAAGTTGAAAATACAATTTTAGTAGTTGCTTGTAAGCCCCCTATTTTATCTAAAAGAATCAATCTCCAACGTGTTTCTGTTTCAATTAATCCACGCATTATCTTATTTATTTCTCAAAATACATATTATAAGTTTTTCAGTGGATAATATATCATATTAATCTAATGTATCTAAAATATACGTCGTCATATATTATACATTAACGGAGTAATGCCTTTTATTTTTCTATACTACACTCCAAATACTGAAATAATTGTCGGGCGAAAATCTGTAACGTTAAAAATAGAATAGCACGTCGTTTTTATGTAATTCAATATTATTTCGCTCACTTCCGACAATTATTTACAAATTATCAACATTTTGTTTCTTAAGAATGATGACAAAATAATAAAGTAAGATCGCTTTAACAATTAAGGGAGAGACGAAGCGTCTGCAGAAGAGTCGAAGAGAATTTCGACGTTGGCAGTACAATGAACGTTCACAATAACTCTGGAAGAATGGAAGTTTCCAATTTCACGCGTCAACAATGGGTTTATCTTGAATCGTCGACTATTAGAAGCCATTCGAGGACACGTGCTGTATATCGATCGAATTCTCGGCCACTTGAGCCTCTCGTGCACGACCGATAGTCGATTCGCAAGACATTGAAGAAGACAAAGATGAGCAGAAAAATAGAAGCAGCACTCACTGTGTAAGTAAACAAAATGGATAAATGCATGGGCATCTATCATAGATTAAGTATCCAATGAAAATTTGCCGAACTATATTATTTCGAATATATATTCTATCGAGATTTATGTCGAAACTTTAAAACGTAACTCGAAAAACGCCCATTACGTGCAAATGTACATATATATATATATATATATATATTTTTTAATAAGCTTTACGTCATATAAGCTAAAAACCTTTTCAACTTCAAAGATATTGTATATTAGACGAAGACTATATATTATTTTATATTAACACAATAATTATTTTCATGTTTAATAGAATCCTAGATATTTCGAATGTTTGTCCATAATACGTAATTTATTTGATTACTTTATTTGTCATTAAATAAAAGTCGTAAATGTATTAATTTTTTTTTAATACAAATTATAACAAAATTGCATTATATCAATGTTTATTATGTTTATTATATCAATGTTTATTATTTTAACTGCATTATAACAAAACTGTATTTGCTTGAAATCTTCTTTCGCTTAATATTGTTTTTATATGGTATCGATTTACAAACTATCTGCCGCTTAATCCAGTGTGTGTGATAGTCGAAAACGGAGGAAATTAAAGAATATATTCTTGATGTCGAAACAAGTACAATTATCTATTACTTAATGTGCTAATAAAAGTTGAACTTAAAAGTAATGAAATAGTAAATTAAGAATTAGACAAAATTATCAAAATATTTCCATGTCTATTTTATAATGTAAATCCTTTTTATTATTAATCAATTCGATTATTTCTAATCTTTGATATCAAATCAATAATGGATTATAAATTTAACCATATATTGACATTCAGCTATATATTTATAAAATTAAAAAGTTAGTTTATTTTTAAATATATGGAAATGGCATATAGATTAAATAACTATATAATATTCTGTTATAATTCCAAAGAAATTTTTTTGTCATTTTTATTCAACTCTAACTGTCAAAAGTTCCATTTACCTACTGTATTATTATTATTATATTGCATATGCAGTATTTTACAAAATATATCGAATTCTAATAAATGATAAAGCCATATTTCCTTCGTCATCAAGAACTTTCTTATACTTTTTATCATTGAATTAGGCACGCATATCAGTGAAATTGTCGTCATTATATTGTACGAATCCACTAAATTTTCACTTCTCTATTGTCCTCGCCTCTTTACCCAACATTCCGCTGCTATAGACCGTCGAGGGAAATGTGAAAAATAATGGTTTCGGTGGTTCCACAGTGAAACGCACACCCACAAAATAAACGATCTGATTTTAGGAAACTAGTATAAAACAACTGTGATTCTCCGGAGAATTGTAATTATTACTTCTCGATTGTTTTGATTGTAGCTCGATTTAACATCATCCTAAAGGAAAGTCATTTTTAGCAAAAAAACGTAATTATGTTCATTAGATGTATTTAAAAAAATATAAAGCATATTATAGTTAATGTCCGTGTGTGTATGTGTTCCCGTGAGTGTAGATACGTACGTAAATTATGTTTATGAAAAAGTCGTATAATATGTATTATATTTTAATGCATTATAAGTGGACGAAGAATTCAAATATGTTATCGATACTACATAGCTAAATCATTTAATTTGCTTAAACTAATTGTTGGATTTAATAAAGTATATTGTACCGTAAAAGATATAACTTTGTACTTTTGTATGTTTTTACATATCATGAATAATGAGAATTAATAATAATGATGCTGTAAATGAATGTGGTAAAAATTGTAACAGAATTTATTTTCCCTTCAAACTATTATTTATGAAGCTTTTTTCTCAATTCATATCTCTAAATGTATAAAATTCAAAATACATAAAACATAGACAAAAAAGACATTAACATAACAGTCGAATTATATAATAATATCATGGATTATTTTTGCAAAATGCTATTATACTTAAAACACGCTAAATTTCCATTCTAAATGAATATATAGAATGATATAAAGAAGAAATATAAATTCATATGTTTAAATATATGGAATATTTAAATAAAAAATATAAAATAAAATATGTAATAAAATATATATAATATATAAAATAAAATATCTGAAATATGTAAAATAGAATATATGATATATGTAAATTAAAATATATAAAATATATGAATTATATAAATTGAAATATATTAAATATAATATAAAATTCATGAAATATATAAAATACATAAAATGAAATATATATATAACAAATGTCTTATATATATTATACAAAGAAACTTTGTGTCGTTTCCTTTGTTTAATTATTTCTATCGACTTCTTCGAGCGTAAAAAAACTACGACATATATGCATCTCATAAGATATAAAAGCTAAAAGAAAAATCAACTAAAGTAACCTCTTAAGAAAACTCCGCTTTTCTGTTCCGTTTGTCAAATGCACATTACTTTTACGAAGCGAATAGGAATAAGGAAGCTAAAGAATGGAAAAGTCGGGAACTGCCGACATAGTTTGTACAGGGATGTGTAATTGGAATTCCGCGACATTTCGAAATGTTATTTCAAATCGTTTTTCACACTCAATGTAGTTCATTTTTCACGTTCATCTTCAACATACGAGAATTTCACTCAGCTTTTGTCTACGATAAAATTTGTTTTTCGCCGTGATATATCTATGCGCTGAAAGACTATTTGAAACTTTGGAGATGTTATTATCCAGTATAACTTTGTCTTCCTCAATCGGACGTCAGTGCTAACGAAATTTTATCTGATTTACAGTTACGAAAATATATATATTAAACTGTTTTTAAAGAAAGACTTGGTTTTTTCAACTTGTTCTTATATTTTGAGGGGATAGGAAGTTAGTATATGAAATATCATTAAGTAGTTGAGAGTTTGAAAGTGTAAAAGTTCTTTATATATATTTAGTATTGGAAAATATGTATCGATCAATTTTTCATGCGTATGGATATAATAGAATAAAAAATGTAACGCTACTCCATTAATATTAATTCCAGGTAATTTATAAAAATATGCATTTCTAATTTCTATATACTTTACTTGTGGGGACATGTGTTTTCTTTTTAATCTAAATCATATATATATATATATATATATATATATATATATATATATATTTATTGATT
>JAPYYT010002697.1:0-16301 GCA_030522565.1 Ceratosolen corneri | reverse complement strand
TTCTCTGTCGCGCGCGCGCGCGCGCGCGCGCCCGTGCCGCGCCGTCTCGACTCCCCCACCTCGGCAAGTACCGAGCACGAGCGAGAGAGAGCGAGAGAGAGAGAGCGAGTGCCCGAGCTGCCGACGTCCGTGTGCGCCTCGGCCGGCTTAGTGCCTCTAGTGTAGCTGCACACATGCACGCGACAGCATCTACTAACCGCCTCTGCCGCCGCCGCCGTCGCCGCCGCCGCCGCCGTCGTCGTCACCCCGTGCTCGTCGTTGTTGCTCTCTCCCATTCGCACTTCCGTTAACGATACAAGCGGACCATCCCCGACGTGCCCGAAGATACGCGTTGCGCGTCGCGGACACGCAGTGCCGAGCCTCGCTCCCGCACCGTCCACTCTGCGCGCTGGACGGCCCAAGGAGCCCGAGGGTTATTGTGCCGTTGACAGCGAGGCTGACTCCAGCGCCCATTGATACTGAAAGTGACATTAGCCTCCCGAGCGGGAACCGGAGAGGCCCCGTTCAGTGTGCAAGTGCGCGTGATCGACAGCCGAGGGGGAAACCCCGGGCCGCGGCACACACACGGGCATGGATGGGGACAGGTGCGCGGGACACTCGAGCCTCGACTGGTGAACGCGCCTCGCAAGTGCGCGGGACGCTGGTCCTCGCTGGCGAACGGCTCCCCTCGTGTCCGTGAGCGCGCCCGCAGTGATGCCGACTGCCTCGTCGCGGCGCTGGACCTCAGGACAACGAGCCCGCGGTGGTATTGCCGACCTGTGACACTTATGAGCGCGAGGTGACGCGGGGTGAGCCCAGTGCTTCGGCCGAGACTCGCGTGGTCCGGAGGTGCGCAACGATCCTCGAGGAGCCGAGCTCGAAGCCGCGCCGAGCGAGAAGCGTGCCGAGGAGCCCGGGGCAACCTCGCGCTCGTCGTTGTCGTCCAGTCACGTTGGATCTCGCGGCGTTGGGCGTATTCGGGGGTAGCGGCGGCTCAGCGGTAGCCCAAGTCGCCGCGGTGGCGGGCACCGGGGTGCTGGCGTTGCCCGGCTCGCTAAACGAGAAGGGCGGCCTGGCGCTGCTGGAGCACCACAGGCACCTCCATCATCACCAGCAGCAACAGCAGCAGCATCAACAGCAGCAGCAACAGCAACAGCAACAGCAACAGCAACAGCAACAGCAACTGCAGCAGCATCATCAGCAGCAGCATCAGAACCAGAATCAGCAGCACCATAATCAGCAGCAACAGCAACAGCAGCACCACCTCCATCAACATCACCAGCACCTCCTGCATCAACACCATCAGCTCGGTCTGGCTGCGGCCACAGCAGCCAAGACGAAGACCGCAGGGTTGGCGGGCCTTGATAGCGAGGCGGTGCGCCGCTGGGTCGCGGAAGCCGCCCGGACAGTCCGTCAGTGTCCGCCTCCTCCCCTGATTGTGCCCTTGGCTCCAAACTCCCAGAGTCAGCACGTTACCTCGTCCAGCCAGTTTGGAGCCCACCGAGTGCAATCCTCGCCGAGCGGCGCGACAACGCATCAGCCGCAGCGACGTCTCCAGCGCCGACTTTCGGACCCCAGTCCATCACCCCCACCTCTGCCGTTCGCCCTGGCCGCGTCGATGACGCAAACACCGAGCATGCATCTCCTAGCGAGCAGCAACAACCTCGCGGAGGCAATGGCCGCTCAGCAGCAGCAGCAGCAGCAGCAGCATCAGCACCATCAACAGCAGCAGCAACAGCAACAGCAGCAACAGCAGCAGCAACAGCAACAGCAACATCAGCAGACGCAGCAGCAGCAGCAGCACGTATTCCAAAAACAGAAGCAAACGAGCCCTACGAACAACAACACCATCGAGGTTTGGAGATCGATTCAAGGTGGTGGACATCAGTGGTGGAGTCCGTCGACGGGAGCTATAAGCCAGCAGCCGGAGCCACAACAAATAGCTTCGATAGTGCTTCCTAACGCTGCTGGACAGACAGCCGCTCAGAGTCTGTCTAGCTCCTTGTGTCGATTGCAGAGACAGCAGCAACAGCAGCAACAGCAGCAACAACAGCAGCAACAGCAGCAACAACAGCAGCAGCAGCAACAACAGCAGCAGCAACAACAACAGCAACAGCAGCAGCAACAACAGCAACAACAGCAGCAGCAGCAGCAGCAACAGACAGTCGGGCTGACTCAGCAACAAAGCTCCAGTCAGTCGGATATCGATCAGCCGCTCGACTTCTCCGTCGGCTCGCTTCAGCAGCAGAGGCTCCAGGCCAGGGCGAAGACCGTGCAAGAAAGGCTCCAGGCCAGAGCCCACCAACACGATAATAATAATGGCGCGAACAGTGTGCTGGCTAAAATAGCCAAGGTGGCAGGTAACAGAAGGAGTTATAGCCCCAGCGAGGGAAGTTCCAGCGGCAGTGAGGACGAAGGCGTCTCCACTGGTGGTAGTCCCAGCGGTCCTCTTCGAGGACTCGAGAACGGTGAGTGATCGCTTTATATGCCCTCATGTATTTCATTACGCGGTGAATTGTCAAGGACAATTAGTAGGCTGAGGCAGTATGGTTTTATCGGAGCGCAATGCGTACACGCGCGTCGCATCATAGGCTTATTATATGATCAAATGGCGATTGGTCGAAAACAATAGACTTTCGGCCCCCCGATTATTAGAGACTTATTATTATTCCCGGTGCAGTGTGCCTGTAATGTTTGAGTTTATTTTGCAAAATGTTTTTGTTTAACAATGGTCAAATTATAATAATGAAGGTCACGTAGCTAATATGGCCAGCGCGCGGTTAATATGGCAAATAATGGAATTGAGCAAAAATTGAAAAAGCTACCCGAGAGTGCTGCGATGCATATTTAGCCGTGAAACTTTATAGGATAAGACTTTATTTAGAGTAGGAGTTTCTATTTTAGATTGGAGGATATTTCTTTTATCTCTGGCGTTTGGAACAATTGGACCGTTAATGGGAGAAAACATCAGAGATAAAAATCATAAGTTTTACAGCTTTTTCCGACGTTATTTTGTCCGCGAATTATCTACATATATATATATGTGTATGTGTATATGTTGTTTGTGGGTAATTATTGTATGCCCGAAAGGACATTTAAATCTGTAAATATTAAAGAATAGGGGAATGCGTGGAATTCGCCGAATAGCATTAGCTAATAAGTTATGTACCAGCATCTCCGATATCATTATTTGTCATTTCGTCAGCTGTCAGATGTTTTTCTTTTAATACTTCGGCTCCTATATTATGGGCGATGTATTATTGTATATGGCGTGTGTTATTATGTATCGCTTTGTGACAATATGAGACTAACCTGATCAGAAATCATGTGACAATGTTTACCCAAACCAGTCAGCAGTGAATCTCCCTTTTTTCTAAAAGAACCTTCACTTCAACGCATACAATACGGCATCGCCGTGATTTTATACCAAAGATTTATGATAATATAAATGCTACCACATAGAGAGAATATTCCGGCCTAAAAATCCATGATCTTATTGATTAATAGCAGTCCATTAAAAAAGCTCAGCTCCAGTTTCACCGAATAGCTTATAATATCAACCTTATAATATCGTCGTAGCTGTTTTTAAACGATGCATTCATCAAGTCTAATCTCTATGTAAAAAGTTGTTTGTATTTGCATAATCATACCTAGGATCGAACAATTGAAGAATAATATTTAAGGACGCGAATTAAAAAATTATCTTATTTTAATTTACATAGGCACCTCTATTATTCTATAAACGGTATCTTTGTATAAATTAAAATTAATTCTTACGGCCATTTATTATTTTTTCCTACATATATATACGAAGGTGGCGCGTATTCTATGTTTAGTTTTACAATCATACAACACACGCGCACACACACGCACACACGCGCACAGGCACACGCGCACACAAACACGCACACGCGCGCACATCCAATACATCGAAAATAGTTTGATATACTTTATTTAATAGTACCCGAATTAATATATATACACGTAGATTGGAGCGTTTGATTTTCACAATTATTAATTAACAAATAATCTCAAGCCAAGGCAATACGCGACATTCTCATTAATATAAGAAATCATTAGAAACGCATTATTGATTTTATCGCTTCTCAACACTGAAACTAGTTATCTTAAATTTTTATAACAGATAAGCACTCGATATCTCCTTATTTTTTTTACATAATTGTAAAATTTCATTAATTATAAAATAATGATAAGTGGAATGATAATTTCATTGGTATCGAGTCGGGCAGGCGCAAAAAATTCGGAAAATTTAGGCCTCGCTTTATTCAATTTACAATAATTCAATCTCTCCCTTCAAATCACATATCTTTTATCGTTATTTTTCTCACAAACTTTTAGCCCACTTTTTCCCATAATACAATAATTTATGTAATTTGAAAGCTTTCGGTCTTAATGATAATTTTATTATTCCCGTGCATGTTTGGAAATAATCAACGACACCTGGCCCCCAATATTCTCTCTTCCCAAGACCGTCCGATAATAGCGATCGTCACTATATAACAAATGACTTAATCAATCCGCAGAACGAAGCCTTATCGTCGCCAACTTCCCCTAAACTCTCGTAAATCTCGGCGAATCCAATTGTGCACAATTCTTTATCGTTGGCAAAAAGATACATTCGCCGTGGAGTCTATTTCGAGCGAATAAACAAAGAATCATGATACTAGCGGATTAGAGCAATACTTACTCTCATTATCGTACTTCATTTTATATTTTATCTTTTCGAAATTTGAAATATTTGCATGGAATGACGATTGAACGGACCGCCTACGAACATTCATTTCTAATACAAACTTCTCCATACCGTTGCTTGCCCCTTCTTTACAGGCACCAATGAAACTTTTATATCAAAACTGTCATTAATTAACAAATGAGGCTCACTTGAATAATGCTAATGTTCGAATTTCTGTAAACACGGACTCGATGTAAATAATTAATTTTTACACTCCTCGCGTGTCCGAAAATTGCGACAACATTCTTTGGGACTCGTATAGTCAAATGTCCGCTCTCCACTCAATTTATTCGTTTATTATAACAATAGCAGAGCAAGTACATCGGAGTCTATATTCTATCAAGCATTCAAGTTCGCCTCGATCAAAGAATTTTATAACGTTGAATGTTGCCCGACCGAGAGCATTATGGCGTATAATTATCGCTCGCCCATATCGAGAACAATCAAAAGTAATCATTCAATTAATTACGATCGATTTTACTTAAAGTCCGCTACTTGCGCGATAAGTCAGTTCGTGACCAATCTCGTGACGACTTGCCGCAATAATCCAAATCCAGTAGAGAGGACACGTGCACGTGGCCAATCAGCTATTCCTCCTTGTCGAAATTAATAGCAAAGAGACGAGGAAAACTTGGCAGCAGCTAAGCGCAAGTGTAATAATCATATACGATGAAAGAAAGTGACGGATGTATAACGAATAAGTAACCAATCCTTAACTAATAAATGGCAATGACGATGATGACGAGGACGACGAGGACGACGACAACGACGACGACGACGACTACGACGACGACTACGACGAGCGCGATGACAACCACGATGATAATGATAATGATAATGATGACGATAATGATAATGATAATGATAGGTATTAGTCAGGCAGTCCGCAGTTTCGCACAGTCGAAATCGCGATGCCTGCTTTCGCTTTTCGCGCCGCTTCGCCGGGGTCTGCTCTGTTATTACTGCGATTAAGCCCGGCAAATTATTTGTGCGCGCGCAGCACTCCAAGTCCGCGCGGCGGCAATCGTGAATACATTTTCTCGGCCCCCGGCGCCACCAGGGTGTGCGAACGGCCTGCCCCAGCCGGCTTTTAGGTAAATTGCCTCTTACGCTCCGCTCCCCGCCACGGGCCAGGACCTCTCCTTATTATGGCGTCCTCTCGTCATTTGTCGCCACGACGATGCTGCATGCGCGCCTCCCACGCATTTTATTCTTCAACTCCTGATGGGCCAACTGGTGTGTGTATTGGTTGCCAACACTGGGCAAATTGGCCGACTTGGGTTCTTGGATTCGACCCGATCTACTGCTAGAGCCGAGAGTTTCATTGCACAGCCGCTAATGAGCGAATGTTTTTTAAGCGGAGTTTATTTCAACTAGAACAATATGCCAACTATCGCGATCATAAATTTACATGCAATTTTTTACATCACATCAATATTATTACCTGCCTGTAGAAATTTAACATAGGATGCGCGCGACCCCGACCGCTCACGCACACTCGCACCCCCGCGCCCTATACGTATGCCCGTGTATATAATTGAGTGTCGGCCGAATATTGTCATCAACAGATGACGCGCCGATAAAGATAATGGAATTTTGTCATTATAACATATGATAAACACATACAAGATTATCATAGATAGAACAATCAAGGATTAAGTTGTAATTCTAAAACTGGAAAGTTTTATTGCTTGATAAATATGGCAATGATCTAATGTCGACCCTTTAGTCAAATAAGTTGTCAATTTATATGAGAGCACTTAGAGGTGGCTAGTTCAGAAAAAAACGTTATCTATTCATTAGGTATAATAGTTTTTACGGGCGCATATCAGCTTTAGTAATTTCTTAATCTGTCGACAATTTGAGACTGTGATAAGGAAAGGCCTCAATTACATGTGAGACGAGGAGAAAGATCTTGAAGTCGAATACATTTAATGCGTACTTTTTAGTCCTAAGCTCGATACTTTAAATCACTTGATCGCTTATCATTACGATGCAATCTAATAATATATGTCTTTTAAAATTCGCTGCAAAAAAAAAACTCCACACGAAAATATAAAGCGTGTTTGAATTGAAAAAAGATTTATTCTTGAAATATTTTGATTGAGATCGACTTTACATTTATAAAGCTGTCTTGAAGAAAGTCCCTGTTATCTAAATTTTATTACAACTAAATCCAATTTCTAAATGGTATGAATATATATATATATATGCACACATATACATATATCTATATATATATATATATATTATAAATTTATAAATTGAAATTACTAATGCACATAATTTTTTATCCATTATATATATATATATTGTTTATTATTATTCTCTATTATCAACTAATTGTAAATCATTTTAATTATAATAGTTTGAGATACTTTCAATAATTCTTAATCTAATACAATTATTGAATATTTGTACTTGAATATTGAATAAAAATGACTGATTTTAAAATGTTCACTGATTTATTATATAAATTTTAAATGATCGTTATATTTAATTCAAGTGGTTTATTGAGTAACATTTTAATTATTTCTTATATGACTGATATATACACTTTAGTTTACTTTAATTCTATTAAACAAAGAAAAAAATTATTGTTTCATATTTTATCAATAATTTCATTATATAATAAAATAAAAACAATATTACTATTTTTATTATTGAAATTTATTCTCTCTTCCATATCCCTATATATATATATATATATATATGGAATGAAAATTATTGTGTTTCTACTATAAAATTCCTGGATTAAAATGTGTGTTAAAAAGATAAATAATTTATGAAAAGAATAATATAAATAATTTATATATAGATGAGTCAATCGACAATATTGTCCTTTATATGAAATATTTTCAGAATTACGTACATTATACATTAAGAATTCGTCTCTATGAATCTACTGAAATATTCAAAAGTGTTTTGAACAATTTAGCTCATACACATTTTGCGTTTCCTTAATCACTTTAATCTTTTGTGTTTTCTTCGGACAATTTTTTTCACGTAGCAACATAAACAAAAATATGTACAAGACTTCGATATTATCAGATAAAATCCATCGAGCTTCACATCTTACAAATAAATCGTGATAATCGTCGTTTATTTTGTTTAGACATCATGTCTATCGTGCTTTATATTTATTAAGTATTATATATTCTATATTATATATCGTATATTATATATTCATTAAGTCTCATTATACGTGCGAGAAATGAAAAATAATCGTTTTTACATCAACATCAACACGTGGTTTCGTTTAGCTTCTTAAAAAATTGTCCGTTGACCCCAAGCCCTCTTCTCTTTTCGTACACCAAAAGTTGCAATCCTTCTCCCAATTTACAACTTTGATATCAAAATTTTGCTCTCTCTCCTCTCTCTCTCTCTCTCCCTCACTCGCTCGCTCCTCCCTCTTCCTTCTACCCTCGGTTTTTCTGCATCTGCCTGCCTCCCTGGCCTCTCCATTTCTCCCGCATGCAAGAAATTAGATAGTATTTCAGTTCGTGAAAGTACTGAGCAATGACGTCGTCGATCCGCTCGTCTCGCTCGCGACATGCGCGCAAAACTTTCAGTTCTTCCGTGAGTATTTGTTGATGAGAGCTCGTAAAAAGCGAAACGCACCGAGATCGATTTCCTGCTGGAAATCGCAGAAATTTTTCACTTATGCCCGCACTCCCGTCGTAAATAATTTCATTTCGATCGGCATCCTTTATCAACCTAATTTATAAAACGAGAATGAGAATTAGCCGAGGGAATCGAAGCTAACAGGCATTTACGGACAATATCTCGTCCATTAATTTTTAATGTCCCGAAGACCGAATTTAATATTAAAGCACGCCAAGTAATTCGTGCTTTATTTTGATGAATTATTTACTTTGAATGCATATCCGAGATAAGTAATATTACTAATAATAATAATACTGTTATTACATTATACCCGACAAAATCTCAGCCTTCGCTCATTGCTTTTTTCATAATTTTGCCTCCACACGTGAACTAAATCGAGTTTCCTTACAATATTGAGTTTAGCGTAATATATATTTTTTACTTATCAGAGTGTTTCACAATATTTTAGTTTCTAAAGACCAAGTCTTAACTTATCAGAGATTTCAAACTTAAGAATTCAAAAACTCACTCCCAATACATCTTTACAATTGCACGTATAACTTAATTAATCTCACTGCTGGCATTAAATAATCGTCCAAATGAATTTCAACGCGTCCCAGGCTCTTTATCAGTAAAATCGGGGATTTACGATTGCAGACAGATAGTAAACTATTTTCTCCTATTACAAATTCCGAGAATATCATATTCACAGTTTTGACAGGCACCTTACGCAGCTCGAAAATTGAGGGAAGCGAGCGACATGCGTAGCAAATAAAAATGCTCTCGGCGGGCTTTCGACTTCACTCGATGTACCCGCATTTTATCTACTCGCGATCATATACGTGCACACGTCACTCGAAAAAAAAAAAAAAAAGCCAAGGCTTGACTAGCTTGGCCAGAGATAAAGGTCGCGCAGTCGCGAAGAGGCGACCGGAAGCGACGTGTCGAGCGCCTCGGCAAGCATTCGATGCAAGTGGGAAGTGGGAATGCGCGAAAGTCTAATTTTTTTCGTGCAGCTTTGGTTGAGTTGAGTTGACTGGCCGAAAAATTGGAGAGGGATGAGAGGTGATACGGTGGCCGACCACGCGAGGGGAGAGAGGGGACGAGGATGAGTTGTGACTGCAGCCGCGTTGTATTTGTATGTGTGAAACTGTTGGTAACATGGCGGGTTTCATTATCGCGATATTACGAGGCTGTCACTCGGCAAATAACAGATGCGTGTGTTCAGCTTGTTTGCACTCTGCAGAAACTTTGTCGGCAACTTTGCATGTGGCCTGAAATTTTCTCGCACTTTGCTTCATTTCCATTTCATTCGCAGTCCTTGCAAAGATTTAATAAATTCATTCTTAGCAGATAGAACTCGATGCGAGATACGTTGCCCACTTACAGGCTAATATCGCTAAAAAGTTCGCTAAAAATCTATGCGCGAGCCTCTCGAGTAATTTAATTTGAATGCTGAAAATTTCTGCAGCATTATTACTTGGGCGTATTAATTCATTAATTTTAGTTGTGCCTCGTGTAAAGCAAACTTATAATATAAAAAGATTCTTAGGATAAAGGAGGCCAGGTTATTTTTATATTTCAATAGAGCTGAGTTTCACTTGAATTAACGTCAAGCTACTGCGATGGATTCGAGCTACTCCATTAAAGTAATTGTTTTGCGTAGATTATGAGAATAAAATATTTATCGATGAGCATTTA
This sequence comes from Ceratosolen corneri, assembly GCA_030522565.1. Classification (NCBI taxonomy): domain Eukaryota; kingdom Metazoa; phylum Arthropoda; class Insecta; order Hymenoptera; family Agaonidae; genus Ceratosolen; species Ceratosolen corneri. The sequence continues at coordinate 6,262 of JAPYYT010002697.1, read as the reverse complement.
GAAATTGGAGCATTTAGATTGGCATTTAATTTATTTCTGCATTACTTGCCGATCCCGTACCACATATTTGGCACGGAACCAAGTAAAACTGAATATTAATGAATAATTATTCTCATTATTTGGATAATAAATTCTGTATTAATAATCATAAGCTGTGAGCAGCTAGCATTACACATAGAATGTGTATTTGTAACTTTCTAGATATCTAACATTTTTACCCAATTATCGAGCACATACATATTCAAACAATGTTGATCGAGGAATTAATAGAATAAAATCTTATTTTTTACGATAATACATTATCACCTCCAAAAGTTGACTTGCAAATAATTGTTTAGCGGACTCGGACTTCATAATTGACGGATATTTTTTAAAAACAGAAACTATCCGCGTACTCTTGAACTACGATAGGGCTTCGTACTATTTTTTACATTAAATCATTGGAGTCTCCGCGGACTCCTCGCACCTTAACATAAAACAATCAAGTCCGCCTGCCGTGCGCCTCTCGTAAAACAAAAAAAGAAGATTTTTTTCATTTAAATGTGGCTCAAATTAAACAAAATTTTAAGCGCGATATTAAGTAATACGGAGATCAGCAGATAAGATTAACGTAAGCCTCGTACGCAAACATCGGAGCCTCACGACACCTGCGCGTGCTTCCGCTAACCGCCTCCCATTACATCGCCGAAAACTCCGCTAATTTATTCACATTCTGCCAAAATTGGCCCCGCGCTTATCCAGATTCGGAGTCGCCGAATCTCGGAGTGGCGAATGAGACGTCAATAATGAGCAGAGCCGGGAGTGCAACGCCTCCTCGCCTCGGCCCTCCCCCTCGGCGCGTCATCGGCGTCGGGTGACGCAATCAAAGCTTCTTCGTCTTATTGGGGCCCGGATGCTCTTGTCGGTCGCCCAACTTTGACAGGATCTCCCGCACAACCTGTTCCCGAGGCTTCCACTCACTCACTCTCCCTCTTCCCATTCGCTACTACCGGTCCTAGGAACAAGGGACTGCAGCCCCGCTCGGCCCACGACCACCTATCCTCCTCACTTTGGCGGAAGATCGGCTTCTCCACATAGAGCATACATAGAAAGGAAAAAAAGATATGCCACGAGATCCTTCCCTTTTTGCTCCACTTGCTTCGAATGCCTTTTTCGTGTACCAAGGAAATGAGCTATTAAGTAATGATGCTGAAGCGGAGCCGAGTGTTAAAGTCGAAGTATCGACGAAAGAAATTAGAAAGCGATAAATGTCGATTTAAATAATATCGTTTCTCGATACGGCCGATCGTTCTCCCTTTCTTTTATCTTTAATTATTCCAGCGAAACCATAGAGAGTCAGCCAGCGAATGATAGATTCTTATGGCATTCTTATGCTGATTGATAATGATTAACGTTTGAGATCTCTCCTCAGTATCATATACTCAATTATTAATCGGTAATATCATTAATTGTACGTGGAAAGGTGGCAATCTTCGTACGTCGCAATGACAAAACCTCACGCTCATTCCTGGCTTCCAACTATTTTTTTTGTCCCCCCGTACTTTTAATCAGTCGACGAGTCAATAAATGTATAATGACAAAAAATCAAATTGCCCCATTTACCATTACCAAAGTATTATTAATTATAGCCATTCATTTGGAGTCATCTTGACTCATCCCTGATTATTAAGTATCGAGTAATAACTTGGACTTGCGTTCGTTGCGGAAGGAATAATTCAATAAGGCAAGGATTTATATCAAATCTCATCGATTGAATCCACGAATCCACAATTCATCGTAAATATGAATAATTTAAGGCATAGGGCAATCGATTAGGATCTATCGCGAAAGAGTAACGCACAGCCTTTTCAATTATATAAAACTTGATGGATTTCGGCAAGGTCGGAGAAAGTCCAAAGATAAGAGTCAAGTAGGACAAGAAAAGCGCGAGAATCGGAAATAAAAGAGGATGTGTGATGAAACTGCAAAACGGAAACGGCAGCTTCGGTTACATGTATTTACGATATGGTTACAACGGCACGTAAAGCCGGCAGATTAATCTCACCTCGGATGGGTCAGGTTGGACCGAGAAAATTTTCCAATAAGGAGGAAAGGAGGGAACTTGAAGAAGGAAGAATTACATGACTGTGGCTCAAGCACTGTGTCTTCTTTTCTCTTAATTTCTCGCTTATCTTTAGAACCCGATGGCTCGTATTACGAAAAAATCGCTTTCGGCGACTAAGGATCGTTCCATCAGGTAGTGGAAGCCCAAGCCTTACAACCCTTTTCGTCCTTACATTACTTACTCTCTATCTCTCTCCCCCACCCACCCAACCATCCACCCACCCGCCATCAAATCCCTTTTCTTCCTCTATATTTTTGTCATGGTACCTTGTCAGAATTATAATTATTTGACTGTACTTTATAAAACCATTAGTACTAGACGTCGACAATAATAGTAGCAAAATTGAATTAAATCGTTGTATTTGGGAGTCGACCATCTATTATTTTACAAAAAGCTCAAACAAATACTTACACTCGTAACGTCAATTACAAATTACAAATTCATTTTTAACATTGTCTTCAACCTCTATTCGTGAAGTATTCATACCATTACAACATTACCTGCATTTCCATAATCACAATTTAATATAGAATTTTTATCCTAAATATCCAAGATTTACAAAATATCACGTCATTAAAGGATGTTACAATATTATTTCATAAAAAGCACGGCGTTTAATATTTAACTTTCCATACACCCATATATCATCCGTAAACAGAAAAAAAAATAATAAACTTTCTTCCAATACGCCGCTGCACATCATTATCCGACTGATTTTCACCATCAATAAATCAATTATTAATTTCAACATCTAACTCTAAATATAATTTCTTCGCGTACGCCCCCACCACACCCTCTCGTGCTCCCGATCACTTTTTTTTTTCTTCAAGTTTCGAATAACGAGAATACCCCGCCTTGGCCCACACACGCGTACTCACACACCAACGACAAAGCACCGCTACGCCTAAACGACACGCGACCGACTTTCTCCACGTACACCTCACGCCTCTAAAACATCCAAGAGAAAAAGAAAAGGGTTGCGCGTCCGGGGCCACGCGCCCCACCATTACAACCCTCCCAATGATTCTTATCGCTTCTATTCACCTTTCATTTCGTCGAGCCGCCGGCATCCACCTGTTTATAAACCTCTAGCTTATTTCAGCCGCCCAACCCCCTGCCTACCAACACCCATACATACACACACACATACATACATTTGTTTAATCATCTCAACGACTCCGGCTATTCTCACTCGTTCCATAATTTCCAACATGATAATAACGAGACTTTAACATTTTTTTAAATTTATATCTCTCAATCATATAAATAAGGCAATGGAGACGCGTATAGTTTGGCCCCACTTGAAACAACCTGAATATTTGTATTTCTAAAGTTGAATAAATTGCAATGATTTATAAGTGAAATAGAAAAGGTATCAGTATCAAGGACGAAATAAATTAAAATACCGAATGCTGAATAGTGAATGCATATATATATATATATATATATATATATCAGTATATTACTTTTCTTCAAGTGCACAAGTTAAAATACCATTTATTAATTTAATTGTTTATAAAAATAACCTTTTAGATTTAAGCATTTATTTAATGCGAGCAAAAAGTATTTGTAGACTAAATGGAAATTAACCCCCAACATTTTATTCAATTTAAAATCTATAATAGCTCATAGAAAGTAAATGGCTAATTAAAATAATTGTTGAGATTTATCTATATTGATAAAAACATTGCAAAATGTAGACTTTCTTAAATTTCATAACCTATTTATAAACTTTACATAAATTATATATACATATGTATGTATATATATGTATATAATTTATATATATAATATATGTATATAAAATATGTATGTATGTATGTATGTGTGGAATATTGATATAATTTTAATATTTTATATTTTCTTTATTTTATATAATATGATTCTCCTTTTAAATTTAATTATATATATGTATGTATGTATGTATGTATGTATGTATGATAATTACATTAAAAAAGCGAATCTTATTGTATAAAATGATAAGAAAATATGTAAAGTTTTAAAATTGAAATTATTAAATACAGCAATAATTTACATCTAATTTTTCAAGTAATTGTGTTCACAATTTAATATCTCTTTTCGATATTAATAAATCAAGAATCGTATCAGGCTCGACTAAATTATTTTACATATTTATTCGATATATCTAGAAATAGAACATACTTTCAATCGGCATTTAAAATAAAAAGACGCTCTCGAGCTAATCGTATAAGTACTTAGAAAAATATTAGTCATACTTGAGCTTACCCAAGTAAAATTCTAAGAATCAATACGTACTGTACATTACAATATAAATTTCACCTTCGTGTACAGAATTTTATTAATCGCAAAGTACTAGTAGCATTACGTTAATTTTCTACGAGCTTTAGCGAGATTCAAAATTTTCTAAATATTTATTTGTTCGTCGTGCAATTTTTGAATTCCTTACGCAATTAGTATTTTGAAAATACGTAGATAAGAAAGTGGAGAAAAATACAAACACTTGAGGAATTTGGTTACTTAAGGAATTTTTGATGAAATAAATTTCTGTTTTACTTACACAACGTCACAAGTTTAGATATCAAATTATAATGAACAAATATTTCTAATACGACAAGAACATTTCAGCAACGATAATCTAATACTTAAGAAGCATGAATGAATATATGAATCACGAGCCGACATTTAAAAGTTTGATAATATTTTTAAAACAAATAATCTAGTAACATTCGTACGAATTTTAGACAATACATATTACGTAATAAGTACGCTGCATACAAGTTAAGAAAAAAAAATTCATTGTTATTTCTTTCTCATATAAACATTCTTAATTACTCGTTTATATGAGTATGATATATGAATATATATCTTAACATTCGTGTATATGATAATGAATATTTACATGATAAATAAACAAACAAAGTCATTTTATTTTTAACCTAATAGGGAAAGAAAGCTTACTCCACGCCATACGATACCATAGGCAATAATTTTCAATAAAATTGTAAGTAAAATGCATTTAATACGCTCGAAAAGACACGAATCTTTTATCACTTTGCCTAAAATAACGAAAGAAACGAACGAAAAATGAAAGCAAAAACAAAACAAAATGACAAGAAATCTGTAAATTTTACGTCACTTTGACAGCCTAAGATTTATCAAACCCCTTAAGCATATGACATACCTGCATGAGCACGTGCATGCTCGATGATATAGGGGGGTGGGGTGGGGGGAGGAGGATAAAAAAAAAATTGTATAGAAAAAGCCTACAAAAAATCTCGATAGATAAAAAATAGTTAAAAATAAGTGTAATTATATGACTCGATTGTTGACCGAGCGATGTCCGTGAATAAACAAATTTTTTCAAATTAAATGTAATCTAAATTACACAGAGATATCCTTCGGCGATACACATCAGAGATACATTTATCACTCTGTATTATTTTCGATTTCTTTAGCAACTTCGTTCGGGTTAAATGGCTTTCGTAACACTTTTCCTTCAACGCCAAGAGACAGTGGCTTCGAGAGAAATTCGTAGGCAAGGTAGAGCGCGCCTTATCGCATTATTATTAAAGAGCATGAAAAATCGTTTACGAAGCGAGACACCCTTTATCAAAGTACATGCTCGCGCTCATTCTTTGCGCGAGGCAGAATAATTAGCTCCCATGAACGAGCAGAATTAGGACAAGTTTGCCGAGTCGACATTCGCATTGCGATACTCATCCGCGCTCCTACCAACTACGTACTCGTACTCGCAAACACGTACTCGCGCGCACATACGCGCGGGTAATTGCCGTTAAGAATACGCAGCTCGTATTCCTTTTTAATTCGAGACGACCAGACGAGCTCTCTCCACTGTGAGAAAAATCCAACGTCCTTGGCGCATCGGAAAGGAAATATCCCCCCCACCCCACCTCTCATAACAGATCCTCATATTGACGCATACGTCCTGCCATATTCGATAATCCACCAACTAGTCGCTAATGACACGTGGCGCGCTCGATCATCCCGCTAATGCCCCCCACGCTAATGCCCCCCTCGCCTCTCCGCCCCTCTCCGCCCCTCACCGCCATCGCGGCCACTCATCTCTTGCTTCCCTCTCCGCTTACCACCCCCGCCACCCCCTTCTACCCCCCGCGCACCGTTTACCACCGCCACCGCCACCCCCTCTACCCCCCC
>JAPYYT010002696.1:0-16267 GCA_030522565.1 Ceratosolen corneri | reverse complement strand
AAGAATTATCGTGCATTTAAACTTTGTCTATACTTTCGCTTTAGATTTTTGTGTTATTAACTTCTTCCGTTCCATTCCATTCTTGTCAATTATCAATGAATTGGAAAAACTAGTATTCTCTCAACAAACGAATGTCAAATATATATTCAAAGAACGAATAATATAAGTAAAATGAATGATATAAAGTTGCGATAAAGCATTGGTGCTACAGTAGAGTGAATATTTTTTTTTATCATTCACATAGATGTTCAGTGACTACATTCGTATAATGATTTTATTATATGATCAAGAGGAATAAGAAAAATTATCAATTTTTTGTTATAAAAGTTCGGTTGAAGTTATTAAATTCATGGGATTTTTATTCGAAATACATATTCATAAAAACAAACAAATATTTATTAAATCTATTTTTCCGAGACTTATTTGCTTTTAATTTAAAAATAAATGCCAAAATATTAAAGTAAATATATTAAACTAAATATATTATTATTTATTATATTATAATAAAAATAATAAAATATAAAATATAATTATTATTATATTAATTATTTTTTAATTAATTTAATAGACAAATTTAATTCGTTCATAAGTAGTTAGTAAATGATCATGATAATCATAATTATAATATGTATAGATATATAATTTCAATTTTCGAGGATCTAAGGAATTGCATATACTTTCAAGAAAAATAAATTGTTAGCCAATTAAATGTACTTTATATTGATGAACAGAATTATCAGTCTATAGTTTAGTATGTAGTTGAAAATTTGTGCTCTAATTCCCAATAAAATTTATTATCTTTTTGTTTGACCGACAATAGTTTCTTTTTCTATATCTTAAAATTTAATAATTTCATATATATGTACATCTTTCATCTTATATATATATATGTGTGTGTGTGTGTGTGTGTGTATGCACGGGTGTGTACTAATATAGTCAACAAATATGTTTCTAGCAGTTTTTGTAATAAAATAATTTTTAAACAAATACTCACCTTAACGCGTAAAAGATACTGCAGAGTTTGTGTCTGTGAGATGTTACTGGACGATATATTATCCGTCATTAGTCGAGCAACAGCGATAACATTTTCCTTTGTTATGTTGTAGAGGAAAAGAGTGCATATTGTCTAGATGAAAAATAAAATGTAATTTAATATAATTCAATAAATTAATTTAATAGTTGAATAAAATACTTGAAATATGATACGCAAGTGACGTGTCAGGATATGATTCACAAAATGAAATTCTAGAAATTGAAGTTACTAGAAGTTTTATAACGTATACTTGTACTATTTTGAATAACGATTGAAATGTACTGATAGTGATTATTGAATGCGATAATATTATATATTTTTATACTTAATTGTTATTTATTACAGTGTATTATTGATTTTTGAAACAATCAAATTTAGCTACTTTTCAATAGCGATTGTTACAACTCATCGTTAAAATTGTTTATTTATTTAAAATGGTTCATACGCTAAATAAGAAAATCTGCTCAATTTTGTTCTGATTATATTTCGTTACATTAATTGAAAATTTAATAATGACAATGGTTTGTGAATAATACTATCATATTTAATATATATGGTTTTGATGAAAGACCACTATAAATATTAAAATTTTCTTGTACTTCAATATAATTTGAAAATCATACAGCCATTACAATGGGAGAATAGAATAACATTATTTAAACAGAATCTTTATCAGAGTGTTAAAAAAATTCATTAAGTGCGCATTTAAATAAATACATTTAAAATAAATAATTCATACCTGGTTGTTAACTTCCTCGCGCATGAAGTTATCGAGAGAAGATACGGCATCCACAACTGTAAGATTATTGTGAGGTTTGAGCAAATTTTCGTCCGTTTCACTGTATCCGAGAAACATGAAGATTCCATGCGGTATATTATACGCATCTGTCGAAATATTTAAAAAATAAGCTTCTTAACTATTTAACTAAATTAAAATGGAAAAATTAAGTACTAACAACGAAAGCACTTGATAATAAGTGTATCATAATTTATTATTTATACATATACTGACTGGAGCTGTAAAAGAATCTTAAATTTGCTATGGATATTGTTCTCATTTTCGCACTTTAATATTCATACATTTGTTTTTTTAATTGCTCATTTAATGTCAGTTTTCAATTCATGGAATAAGCGTAGTAGCAAGCTAAAATTAATTGGATATCACTGTATTCTCATTTGTCAAGTAAAGTAAAATTTTAATTTCTTCATTTTTATATTAGTTCTAATAATTATATCAGCATAAATTTCGATAGTAATAATGAAATAAAATGGAAGAATTAATCGAGCATTATCATATTTTAAGAGTCTTTCCGTACAAAATATCACTCAACTTCTTTGACGACTCTTTAAAACAATTCTTTTTTGGTATATAATTTTTATAATAAAAATTACGAAAATTTATAAAATAAGTGAGTATTATTCATATAATTCTTAAAGAAAGAAATATGAATTAAGAGGTAACATTGTTTAGGCAAATGTATTGCACAGAATTCATATATCAAGGTAAAGTAAAACTTTGGGTTTATATTTCATTGGGGGTTTTGACAATCAATTTTATCATCTATATATTGATAACTTTCGACTCGGGTGTAGAATTACCCAATTATCACAATACTAAGGCTAAGCGAATAACTTAATATTATATAACAATCAAATATTACACGACCTATGATCATTACGATAGATATAAATTATATTAGTGATTTAAGTAGATTAGAATGCCCTTTGCTTTCACATTAGTCATTTGAAAAAAAGCCCCTCGGAAAGGCCAATCATATTGGCAACACATCAAAGTTCTCAAGTTTTTTAAAGTTAAAACGGCAATGAATTGGGAACTACACTGTACGCACAAGTGAGCTATTACACATTTCCAAGTGTCAATTAAGCTGACTTAACTTTACCATCCAAGTAGGCCATTCCGGCCCTGGCCAATTGAAACGGCCGACTGTTACCGAAGCCTAAAAATACAAAGCCAACCCGGGAACAATAAACAATAATTAGGGCGCAGAGACACGTGTGGCTAGTCCCTCTTAATCATTTTTCCTCGCTTACTCAGTTATCCGTCGTGCTTACCGGGGGAAGGCCGCATGCATATGAAGCGGCCACTGTAGCAGAGGCAGCGACCTCGGTAAGCTTGGTAAGCCGGAGCCGCGTGATTGTAGAAGGCGAAGTCCGTTTTGCAGGGCGACGACTCTACGCAAATCGTGTTGCAGGTGAGGATTTCACCCTCGCTGCATTGGCAGAGCTCCGAACACTCTGGCTCGTCGTCTCGGTAAAGCTATTGTCAAAAGAGGGAAAAAAGCATTAGCCCGCGTGCTCGTATTGCGTATGTAGTCATGTAAGATAAGCCGGCTGTGTTCTAATGATCTTGATCTATGCGAAATAATTGAGAGGATGGTCGGGAACTGCGGAGGTCATTGGTAAAGGAGAATTCTTTATGAACTTGGCGCTATGCGTGAGCAGTGTATGAAAAAAATTATATGTGTCTGCCATGGCACTCGGGAGACTGCGCTGCCGTGGAAAATAGTTTTGCAAATAAAGAAGCAGCGTTCGAATTGGATTAAGTAACAGCCCAAGAGCGAACGAAGCTTATATTGTGAAAAATGCAACTGATCAATAGGATCATTTGTACTAAAAAGCAAGATGCTTCCGAGTAATCCCAGCAGATACATATGGAATAGCTGATGGGGCGGGTATATAAAAAGACGAATTGGAGGCGATTTTTCGCTTCGCCGCCTTGGAAGGATAGCAGATTTGAATGGCGGAAAGACTAAAATGCGGGGACATGCACACTTACATAGTCGGAAGGGCCAAGGAAAAATCGGACATGCTTCAACTCGTACTCACCCGTTTGCCTTTACCCTCGCGGATGTACTGATGTGACTGCCGGGGCCTTTGAACCACACAGAAGCCTGCAATGGCGAATAGAATTGTGTACGTGTTAGTGCGACGCTTTTGCAAATTGTGGAGGACTGCCGTATTATTTGCAAGCACGCTTTTCAACTTTCGAACTCGGCGTGTCGTTTCGCTTTTTGCCTTCGTCGTCGTTTTTCATTGGCCACGCCTAACATTTGCCTACCTTGCGCCTTTCGCTTTGTTCGCAAAGTGGCTTTTCCAATTTTTGCTTCTCTCCGATTCCGTTTCTTTTCTTTATTACACCTTTGTAGATCTTGGTGCCGTTGTGCAGTTTCCTTTTATTTTTGTTTACCTTTTTCGTTTAATCTGTCTTTTGTCATATGCTAAATTTTCTACTTTATTTTTCGTAAAATATGTCGCGACGCTTTTACGACTCAATTCTGACAAATTTTAGAAAAGTTGATACGCGTCTATTCCATGTTTTTTGTTTTTGTTTTTGTTTGGTTTTCATTATGACATTATGACAATATATTTATAAAAATTTAATTATACGTCGTATGGCATTACTTTTTTTTTTATCATTGTGCGTAGCCTTGTAAATAAGAAAATGTATAGTTACGTTTAAAATGAAAATTTCTTTGGTTTTTAGTAAATATCGATTTTTTCGAAGAGCAAAACAAGTTTTTATACTCTGCAAACAATACTTTTCCTATACGGGCTTGAATGTATTTTCAGCGTATACTAATTTAGCGAAAATATAGAAACATCGAGGTAAGTTTTTGCCTTTTTCATAAAATATACAATTTATATAATACAAAATCACTTTCATTAAAGATAATGGCAAATAAATAATAATAGATAATAATACATAATAAAAGTAATAATAATTAATACAAGACAATACTTGTGCTGGATTAAAGAAAAAAAAGCAAAAGTGTGCCGATCACGAAGGTACCATGGATAAAAGGTTTCGTAGGCCCATCAATTTTAGAGCAAACGCTAGTCAGAAAACTTAGGCAAAAATTATCTCTCGATATTCAAAGAATTTGCAAGGCAGCAATAAGACTCTCCCACTCATTTGATCCGGGCATCTACGCGACGTTTTATTTTGTTTTTTTCTAATCTTTTTTATAGCGCAAAAAAAGTGCAATCGGCACGTCGCCAACAATGCCAACGGCGATCGAGCGATCAAAGGCTCGTTTGTCGACACCTGCGGGCAACCGCTTGAGAATAAATATAACATAGGTTATATCATTTTACTCTCTTTCTTTTGCGTGTTATTTTTATATTCACTAGTGAAGATGAATGGTAGGTTAGTCTATAAAATGAAAAATCGGAGAAAGCGAGAAATTTATTTTTTAGTTTCTTCTTGTTTTAGAGGACTAGAACAAACGCTATTGGATTTGATAAATAAACAGAGTAGAAAGTTCCTGAGTCATCGTGTATATTATTTATAAACAGAAGATTTTAAAAGATGCTATGCAACAATAATAGAAAATAAATACCCTAGCATTTAAATTTACAATGATTTCTTATGTTTAATTTTTGATTAAACAGTATTATTAGCATAATTGAAAAACGATCATTTATGCAAATGAATATGTTAAAGATTACCAATAATTTAATGAATTTTAAGTCCCCATATAAATAGAAAATTGTCAATATTTTAAAAATAAAGTAACTGTGCCAGGACAAGCGCCGTCCCACTCGGCAGAGAAATCCGGCTCGAAGGACCAGACCAAATGTTCGGGCGCGGACCCGAGTGTATGAATTCTACCCACTAATGTGTGAGGGAGAAGCAGATAGTGGAAGGGTTGAGATAGCAGAGTAAAAGAATCGTAGACCAAACGGGCATATATAATGTCGGTGAAAAGCTGAATTTTAGTGAACAAATAATAAAAGGAAAAAAGGCCCAATTATGAATATGATTAATTATACTATTGTTTATATAATGATTTGAAGAGCCGCACCTTCACGAGACGCGAGGTGTGATTGTTTATAAGCGGGATCTACGTTCTTCTATTTGCAGCTTTTATTGTACATGATTTTCCCGCACTTCCGCACTGATCACGCATTGATTTAATTCCGTGGTATTGTCGGAATGGCGAACAATAACCGTTGCAATAAAATGTTTTAAATTGTTTATTATTTGAATTATCTTAAGAATTCAGCGATTCTGAAATTAATATTCATAGATTTGCACGGTTTCATCTGCACTACAAACTCATCTCTAGCATTATTTTTACATTCTTGACTTATATTATTGACTTATTTACACTAAATGTGCTGATTTTATAATATTCATTAAAATATTTGTACTACAGTATTATGAGGTAATAATTAATGATTATTGAATTTATTGTATTTTACGAACAAAAATTTAGATTAAACATTAAATTTAGATACATAATACAAAATTTTCACTTTATCAATCAAACTAACTTTTCCGCGAGTTACTGTATTCTGATGGCAGTCATTCTATGAAATAGTAGAAATAGAGCTATCAACTTAGCAAGAATAACGAAGAGAAATACGACCCCCAACATAGAAAGATAACTTCATAGTCGTTTTTCTGCAGCAGCAAAAGTTGAGCAGTGAACAATCGACGCTTGAACGCGTGCCAGGAATATTAACAAGCCGCCAAAAAAGGAAAAACGAGACGAAGTCTGTTGAGGCGAAGGATTGCCTCCATTTCCTGACTTCTTTCGATTGGCTTTCGAGTTCTTTGATCATATGATGCTCCGCCGCCTAAGCGATTCGTGCTTTTCCGGATTAACCCAATTTATGCAAATTTCAACTTGTAACCTTATAACAGTATTTATCATGAGCATCTTAGAAGCAAATATCTTTATAATCTTTTCGAAATTTAATAATCTGTAGTCAAGAGTCAAGTTTAATTTCAAATGAAAGTGATCGATTAAAGTAATATATACGACTATTTGTTCAAATTTGGAAACATTGTTCGAGCGATACAAAAATTATTTTTAAAATTTATTGGATGGTTGTAGTATTCTTAAATTGCTTAGTACATAGACAATACATATAATAATACCAATAACATCATAATTACTAGTCATAAATATTATTTTAAAAAAATATATATGTATTATTTTTATTCGCAGTTAAACTTTCTATTTTGTAAATAAATATAAATTTAATTGAATATAACAGTACAGCACCTTTTAATGTCCTTAAAAATAACTTATTTTTAACAAGTATTTTTGTATTGAAAATTTGTGCATCTATATTTTGAAAATAAATAAACAACTTCATATTTTCATTCATACTTCTATTATTGTATATCATTTTTAATATTTAATATTAAATTAAAAAATAGAACAATTCAAAATGAATTTTTTTTGTTTAAATTACATTTTTTAATAAAATTGTATAGTTACTTATTGCCATATAGTTACTTATTATTTACGTAAAATATTCTAAATCGTATCATTGTACACGAATGATTTAACTATCTTCATAGAAAAATATTAGTATAGAGTACAAACGACATCAAATTATAAATTACTTACAAAGTTTCTTTTATTTATTTGTTTTTTAATATAATAAACGTTTTACACATAAAGTATCTATTAAAATAATCGAACATATCTTCTCACATAGACTGTTAATTTCGAAGAATTTCTTATTTTGTATTTGTTATATTCTTATTATAATGCACGATATATAATAGATTCCAATTAATTTATGTTTATTTACGATTGGAATAAATTTATTGTAAGGTGATTATTTTTGAATATTAGACAAAATAAGATATATATATATATATTATTAGTATTTAAAATGAACTTAAGATATATTTGATTAAAAATCAATAAAAATTTCAATTGAACTATGTAAATTGAAAATTTGTAGTTAAAATATTAAATAGAATATTAAATAAATATTAAAGTCTGTAAATTTAAACAAAACACTTGGTAAGATCAACACTTAAAATTCCAGAAACCATTGTGTTAAAATTTTAAAACTTGTTCAATCACTGTTCAAAAGTCAAACTTGGTTTAAGTACAAAGAGTTGCTTAAAGCTATTGTTAGGAAATTTTGCGCGTGCTAGAATTTTTTGATATGTCGATGATTCGAAGTTAATGTAATCAATCCTGTTCGCGCTTCTGCTATTACGATAGTATAATAAACATACGTCGGTCCGCCAATTCCATCTTTTCCTTCATTCGCAGCTTGTTAGTGGCGAAATAGCTTATAAATTGTATGCAATAATAGCTTATTACTGTGATTATTTTAATCATTATTATTTACGCAATTTTTCATTCTTTATACTTTTATAATATATGTTGAGTCTTTTCTATAAATTTCAATATGTTAGTGATCTATATTTATATTTAAGTGTAATTACAATCTTTGTAGATAAAAAGATAATTAACGATTTTGTTCTTGTTTCTATTAAATATGAAATTTCTGTAATATAAGTAAAAATACGAACATTACTTTCGTTTTAAGTATAAAACAAAAATTTTCCTTAAACATGATTTTTCTAGATAAAAAATATAGTAACATTTTTATAAGAATTATATATACGATTTATCATGATTAATAGTAATAATATATTATATTATAATTGAATGATAATAATTAATAATATTATAAATGAATTTGTAAATTAATTGACATGTTAGAATAATTAATAGGAATTTCTCGTTAAATGTCAAAATTGTACGCGATTGGTTTATGTTATTTTTATTATAAATATATTAGAAATGTTAGTATAGGATATATGTACACATAATTACTAATTATACATTGTTTATTGAAGAAATTGTATTGATTATGTGAGCAATTGAAATTTAAAAAATTGATTTAAAAGTTGTATGTCGAAAACGATTATCGATATTAAGTTTCTTCATGAAAATTTATATTTCCATACCAAAATATTTGAAATAGACTAATAATGATACAAACAATAATATAAATTCCTAATAATAATATTATAAAATATCATTTATGAACACGAAAATATATAATTTTCGTATTACAAACAAAATATACGTCTGATATTAATTACATTGTTATATCAGGCAAAGCATTATTTTGACATTTATTACATTATTTTGGAAGAAGTAATATTAATTTTTTAAAGGTTGAGATACTTTAGAAAATTGAAAATGTCGTTTCTTGAATTTTTTTATTTTGTAAAACGATCACAATTCAAGAGTACTTCATTATAATTTCATGACAATCTGATGTGAAACAAACTTATAAGCTATTTTTTTTTTTTTTTTTTTTTTATGAAAGAAATCATGGTGGAAATTATAATTCCACTTATTATTAGCAAAAATAATTTATTGAATAATTAGTAATAATCTAATTGTAATGTTTATATTTTCTTTTTAGAATCATATATTACAATTTTTTGATTAATGATAAAATTAAAAGATAATGAAATTATAATTCAACTGCCTATAGATATATTGATACTTAGGATAAATAGAAACAAGTAAAAATTCGATGCGACCATACAGAATATTTATTCAGCAACTACAAATTGATATTTTAAAGGTTTGAAGGTGGATTTGAGAGGTTGTAACTTGACTGAAATAGTTGATAATATTTAAAATTGAAAAAATACTTTTCATTGATGTATAAACAGTACATAAAATTATCGCTATATAGTTTCAGAAAATTGTATTATTCAATAATATTGAAATAAATTCTCAATAGCTAAATTTTTTCGATTAATCTTAGATTTTACATACTTTTTTCTATTATAAATTCTTCCGCTTAATCAAACATTCTTGTTGACATTTATGTTTTTAATTTCTAAATTTGTATTTTTCCAATTATAGTTTTTTCATAAAGTAATATATGAAAGTCGTATAAAATTAAAGAATTTGGTATGTTTTATTTTAGATAATAAATGTTTAAAGCAAGTTATCATCGTAAAGTACAGTTTCTGGAGAAATTAAATGTGCTACAAAATCAATATCTAATCTTAATTTTAACATTTACTTTGAATACCTTTATAAACCACCATGTAAATGTCCTTTAATATTGTTCAAATATACTTGTGTAACTTGTAATTTACTTTAGTTGTAAACGAATGCTTCTTCGATTTTTTAACTCTGTAAACGTTACATCTCCATCGAACTTATCGAATAAAAAAATTGTATTACACCCTTCGCACAACAATGAAATATATTGTACTTTAATGGGTAATAATTAATAAAATAATAAATAAAACATATATAAGATTTCTGATGGATCTAACATAACTTTTCTTATTTTACGTTTAGACGTGACTATTTAGGTCGAGTTACCATGCCGAGTAATCGCAATTTAATCACGTGACATTGCATATGAACTCGAGGGAAATCTCACGTTATATCTTTCACAAATCCCTACCTCCAAACGTCACGTGATTTTTTTGCCTCATCAATAGGATTCTTGGACGCTGTCATGCACAATCAAACATCAGACATGTCTTACGTGGTGGCGGTGTGCTGATAATGGCAATGCTGGGCGTCGTGGATGGGCTGGTGCCCGTCGTACTAGGCAGGAGGCTCGGGTCGAAAATCGTCGCCGTCGTCGTGTCCTCGATACTCGATTGTGCCGTTTCTTTCAATGTTGCGTCCGGTATTATATTATCCTCGAGCTGCTCCGCTTCCTTGGGCACGAGCTCCTCGACCTCGATCAGTCCGGGATTCGTCGCTGCTACGAGGGAGCCTCGGGCTGTCGCTATCCCCACTGATGGTTGTCTCATTGATGTTGGCTGCGTCAAGATCAGCGACGTGATTGTGGTTTGGCCGTTGTCGTGATGCTTATTACGACGCGCATGGAAGTCTTTCTGTGCCTCTACTGCAAAGATGAACGTTTTTGATGGTAATTCAATTGCTTGTTGTAAAGTTATTGCTTTTGGGAAATGTTTTATCCGCGTCTGGTTGCAAAATGATCTAGTGCCAATATTCATTAGTGGCGTGAAATTTTACGCTTGTAAACTTGACAAGGCACTTACTTATTTACTATTTTAAGTTGAACGTCAACGTTTATTGAATCCGATTTTTATTATCATTTGAAATAACGTTTAATGTTACGGATTCATCTGACGATCGAACAAGTATTTTTCGTAAGTATTTATTGTGGTTCTATTGTTTAATATTCTATTCGATATTCAATGTAAATCAAACAATATTGATAGAAAGTTTTTATCTATTAAAAAGACACGTATACCTGCGCCATTTGCCACTAGGTTAATGATATATAATAGATTATCTTGTATTGATGTTTTATCTTTATTCATCAAAAATTTATTTAAACAGCATAAAAGCCTTCGCTTATTATATAAGAAAAAACAATTTATAAGCAATATAGAGGATGCTTCGTTTACAATTAATTATAATTTCGTTATTATATGTAAATAATTTAATGGGTATGTAATCTAATATTATGCGTAAATAAACACGGACGGTGGAAAACGGTAAGTTAAAAAGTTTTTAAATTTATTTTATAACATTTAGAAGACAACTAAATTATGATTTTTTCACGTAAATACCTCATTATTATATAATACTTTTTTCAATGTTAAGAATTATAATTTTATAATGAAAGAAACATTAATTTACGTACTGATTTTTATATTGACAAATCGTTACTGTATCTTTTCTGTAATAAAAAATGCACCGTATAGCAAATGACATAAATTGTATGTCAAAATAGTTCGTATCGTAAAAATTTTAGTTATAGAAAACGTAACTCTTAGAAAGCAATATATTAAATGATTTTATTTTGTATTATCGAAGCCGAAAGATAAAAATTGTAACATACAGTAATAATGACAATTGCTTACGGAATAAAATGCATTAAGCATTATTGTTTTGCTACTTGATTTAAATTCTGTTTAAATAATTTTTATTCCAAAAATCGGTACGAAACTGCATATACACACGGCTTTTATGTAAAATCAGATATCGTTTGAAGAAAAAAGAGCATATAATTTTTATGTCTTTTAGTTGTCGTGAAAAAAGAATATAACTTATGCTGTTGCAAAAATGAAATATTACTTATAGCTGCAGATTATAACGAACTTTTGTTACGAGTAGTTTCTACGGTACCACAAAATATAAAATGTCTTCTTGTATTAAATATATGGTATTCGGTTTATTGTATCATTTATTTGTAAACATTTACGGGCGTATATGTATTTCTTTTATGGACTTTTAACTGTTATATGGGACAAGTTATGTACCAATCAGGACTCTAACATGAAATATTTAAATGTACATAGAATATTTGATATATAGTACGTTTCTAAACCTGCTTATTAAATGTCTAAACGCCTTGAAAATTTTTAATTAAAGTATGTTATATAATTATAATCTTTAATATTCTAATTACAATCTAAAAGTATTTTTCAAATTAATTATTAATTATTACGTATTAGCATGAAGTAATATTATGCACATGATATAATATATCATCCATTGTAAAAAATATTCAATAATAAATTTCAGTACGTACATTTTCGTAATATAAATATTTGAAAAGAAAATAACTACCTCCATAAATTATAGTTTTTAAATTTCAAAAATAATAGAATCCTGCACAAGTATTTTTTCATTACTCGATATTAAAAGGTCAATTTAACATCTGAATTTGTTGGAAAAGAAGATTTTAAGAAATGATTATAACGCAAAGAATGCGAGGTCTTTCACAGGAAACAGCAAGCTCTATCAAATCTCTCAATATACTAAACTTTCGATATCGCGATGTATTTAGGTCAACAACGAAACCGACCTAACATCACCAGGTAAAGATACTCGCGTTAGCATCTGCCTCTTTCTTGCTTTGTTGTTATCTAGTTTATTTCTGAAATACAGCAAGAAGATGTTTCCTACGAAGCTGTTTATTTTCTCCGAGATTGCTGCCAATTTTATAGGTTATGCGCCAACCCCGATCGTTTCTTTTGCTATTCCTTGGTATCTAAATGATTTATCGCTACCTTCTGAATGTCGACATTTCGCGGCTTCGAGAACGTCACATGCCTCGAGAATTTGCTTTACGACTTGGACAATCGATAAAAAGTCTACTAGGCACTTCTTTCACTTCCGCCAACCTCTTCGTCCCATTCTGATCCGCAACCCCAACGCATCGCGATGTTCTTTACTGCTATCATCTTCATTTTGCGTTACTTTTATTCCATTTACTCACTGAGAACCTCTGTCTATCCTTTTATTTTCCTATTTTACTGGACTCGGTTACTTTAGACACAGTTAAACCGATCGGCCGCCTACTGAACTCATTTCAACTTTTCAGTTGGAAAATAGCAACTATTTTTCTTCTCTTCGTTCTCTCTCGCTCTCTCTACTCTCTACTCTCTCTCTCTCTCTCTCTCTCTAGTCTCCTGCATGGATGAGAGAGATTTGAGAAAGAATTTTTCTAATTTCCCGAAAGAGCTTTTGAAACAGCTTTGTGTGCAAACCTTTTTGTGATTAAAGGGAGAGGTAGGTGAGCTCAAAGAATTATTTTAGGCTTTACGAGTACGTATCGACGACAAGTATTTCCTTAATGCCTCGTTGTTTTTAGTTAAACCGTTACAGCAATTAATTCTAAATATCTTATCGAATTTAGTATGTTTAGCTATTTATTTATTTATATATAGAAGTTTTATCAACAACTTTCGTCAATTGTTTTTTTTTAAATAAAAGTTTTATTCAATTTAAACAAATCATATAATTATATTTATAAAAATTAATTTATCTGTTTTTTAAATAAAATTACACTATTTGCATAAATTCATAGAATTCATTGTAATAAACAGGTTTTAGTAGATAGCGCATAAAATCAATAAATGCAACAAATGCATCAACCAATAGAATTCCAGCAAATCATTCTTTCATCCTAATGAATCAATTATTACGCTATTTTAAATTTTAATATACTGTATTAATTGTAAATTAATTATGGTTAAAAATACTATTTGAATAAAAAGTTACTATACTAACTTTTTGAAATAAATAAAATTTGCACGTAATTTATTATATATAATATAATGCATGTTCTATTTTTATTCATATCCAACAGAATTCAATTTCATGTTTTAATTAGAATTAGTTCAAAGTAAGTTAGTTGTTATATGTAAATATATGTAAATATTGCAAAGTAAATATATTTTTATTCACTGTGAAGAATATTTCACTGGAAATACATTTTAATGAAGGATTAAAGAAATATTTATGTGTACTTAATAGAGAAGTTGTCTACAATACGTTATTCTATTAAAATAAAACACTAATTTCGAGCCATGCCTAACCCGCACTTCAATCGTAAACGCTTTGAAACTTAGTACCCAGATTGCTCTTGAAATAAAGAAAAAAAGAAAAATAAAACATCGGTAACGTAGACGAGGTAAGCCCGCGAGATTACGAATAAGAGAAAGGTGGATAAAGAGTCGGCAAAGGATAAGAGATGGATAGATAGATAAAGAAGCTAGTCGGTAAAGAGTGGAAGAGTGAAAGAGAGATGAGAGAGAGAGAGAGAGAGATGAGAGAGAGAGAGAGAGAGATGAGAGAAAGAGAGAGAGAGAGAGAGAGAGAGTTTCCCGGGTTGCGTGGCGCACCTGCACGCGACTTTACTGGCACTTCACAGATACACTTCGATGTTTACCACTTTACGAGCCTCCACGTCCCGCTTCGATACACTCGAGTAAAACAAGTCTGTGCTGCCCTTATATACTTTGCTGAGCTTTCCAACAAACCAGACTTGGAAGGAAAAAGTGTAAACGACAAGGAAATAACGAGAGCAAGGGTGAAAAGGGATGATAATATTGTACGAATTCTTTAAATTCGCTCACACGGAAATTTGTATTTAGATTTTCTAATTTCAAATTGCTATTAATGCTTTTCAGTGATCAACGATAGTCCGTACTGCACAACCTTAGTAAATGTATGAATAATTTTCTTTTTTAGAAATCGAATCGCTTGCCGTACTTTTTAAAAAGTTTATGGGCAAATTTATTTGCCCTAACGTTCATATGATTGTGCATTTACCTTGGAATAGATGAATATTCACTGGAAATAATAGCAAGTCTCTTAAAATTGTGTAACCAAGTTTATTTTCGCTCATAATGTAATCTGCTTAGATTTGCAAATGAAAATATCTAATAATTTTAAATCAATATCGCATACAGATATGTCTTCGACAGGTATACTGGCTCTCATGCACGTAATTCAATATAATTAATTATTTAGAGCAACTTCTCTCATTAGATTGCATAATAATACTTTAAATAAAGTAAGCGCATTTACGTAAATAGAAATCAAAGTCAGAGCTGACTCGATCACTGCTTAATCGGGCTTTCGTCAAGCTTGTAACGCTCATTTATATAGATTAGATTTAGTTTAAACCAAGATATCTGAATTCTGGTAAACCGATTACGCATATTTTAGAATCATAAACCAATAAACGAAAATAAAAATACCGTTGCAAGAAATAATGAAGATTCAAGCTACTTTTAAAAGATATTTCCACTAAATAATTGCAACTTTCGATAACCTTCTCAAAGCTCTATCAATCATTATAGTATTACAATTATAAATAGCGGCGAATGGCAAATCACAAATTCTTAATTTTAATATCCTATCTACATGTTAAATTTGCTCTGATAAGAGCAAAGAGAAAACAAAACCGTTAGCACATTCCATTCCACCTAAGAATAAAAGTGAAAACCAAAGTAATAACTTTGTAATCCAGTCGAAATCCTTACACCCGAAAATCAACTCACCTATCCAAAATACGCACTATCACGCAAAATAATTCCATATAATGGCTTTGACCAATAAGCCAAACCACTCTTTAAAGCAACAAATATTCAGAGCCCACGAATGATCTACCCCTGCATGCAAAACCCGCCCAAGCTAATGTATATTTACCGAAAATTGTTTCAATTGACAGCGAGGGACTATCTAATAAAGGGGCTAACATTAGCGTTAACACACGCACAAGCAATCATTCTCGCTCCTTTACCAGAATACTTACCAACGCACGGGTTGACCCAAAGAAGCCGCTGCCATCCGAGGCATTCGTAAAGTGGCGCTGCGTCTGCTCCCTTACAGATGCAGCTGGAGCGCAGCCCCGTGCCCAGGATCCCAAGCATAGCTGTTCGGCAGCTCTGCGGCGGACCCGCACACTTCCTCGTCACGCTATCCACCGCGCAATTCTGCTCGTAATGCTCCAATCTCGCCCTTCGCGGCCAAATGGCATTTACAGGTTTTTGGAAAAATAGAGAGATAGTGATAGACGGAGATAGATAGATAGATAGATAGATAGATAGATAGACAGATAGATAGATAAATAGATAGATAGATAGATAGATAGATGAGAGAGAGAGAGAGAGAGAGAGAGAGAGAGAGAGAG
>JAPYYT010002694.1:5000-24575 GCA_030522565.1 Ceratosolen corneri | reverse complement strand
AAATAAAAATTTGGAAGAAAAGGAACGGATGGCAACCCCTAACCTCACTTTCTCTCTCACTCTGTCCACGATAGTGTAGTGTCTACAGTCCTCTCCCTTTCTCTGCCTGTAATAACCCAACCTAACTCTTGAACACCCACACGTACGCGCGCTCTAATGTGTTATCATCTTTCTCTCTCGGTCAAGTACAAATCGTGCCTCGAGAATATCCATATTATCCATACGCATACACACGCATGCACCGTTGCGCATTGTATATGAATGTGTATGCAACGTCGTAGCCCAGCAAAAGCAACACAACACCACCACCACCACCACCACCAGCACCACCACCACCACTACTACTACCACTATCTCTACCACTACATCCACACTAGCAGCAGCAGCAGCAGCAGCAGCAGCAGCAGTAGCAGCAGCAGCAGTAGCAGCAGCAGCAGCAGCAGCAGCAGTAATAGTGTGTAGTGTAATAGTGGCGATAGCTGTAAAGACGAGTATATAAATTGTTTCTCGATTATTAGTAGTGTCGTGTGTTGCCTTCATCGTCCTCGTTGCCGTCGTGCCGTCACATTCGTCACCACCACCACCACCGCCGCCGCCGCCGCCGCGGTTGTCGTCGTCGTCGTCGCCCTTGTCGTCGTCGTCGTCGTCACCGTCGCCGTGGCTGTGGTGTGTGCACATCGAGGCAAGACGAACTGCTGGTGCGTTCACGTAAAGGAATTCTCAGCGGACGAGGCGACGATCATCCGTTTGTTTTTCCACTCTCGTCACATACCGCACAAGCACATTCTTTCCTCGCTAGGAAAAAAGAGACGGACTGCGGCGTGCGTGCACGAGTGTGCGTGCGTGCGTGTTTTGAACATCGCTACGAGGAGGAAGAATAGCCGAGGAAGAGCCATGAGCGAAGATAGGAGCGACGAGGACTCGATAATGGATCTGTGGTACTCAAATTGGGAGCAGCAGTGCGTGGAGGCGATCGAGGCCGAGCCGGATTACGAGAGTCAGCTACAGGGTGAAAAGGAACTTTATTCACAACAGATATGGTCAAGTTTTCAGACGACAGCCACCGCCATCGCCCAGCTTTATAAAGGCGAGTTACTTATCCTCTTTATTTCCTCCTCGGCCTTTTTTTTTTTTTTTTGTTATGTATTACTTTGTAGATTCGTTGTAATCTAAATTTCTCGCCTGTCCGAAGACTGGTGATTTTCTCTTCGCTTGACTATGCATTCGTATCTCAAGTATTTGGTAATAAGCCGATAGTAGAATGTGCTATACTCCGGTCTTGGATAATTCCAATGGACTTTCATTACCCTTGCAGTTCATTTTTTATGTTTTATGATATGGATTTTGTTTATGCCTCTTGATAAGAGTACTTCATAAGTTAAGCCTTGTAGTTTTTATTTTTGCTGCAGCGCAGCTATAATAATTGAAATGTACTCTGTTGAGAATTTATTTCACAGTCACGTTAGGTTAGGTTCTAAAGTGCTTTTAACTTTGTCTTTTTATAAATAAGCATATTTGGCATTTATTTTCATTTTGATATTATTATTTCAAATCCAATACTTATTTTCATTTTGCTACCTAAAGGCTATTTTTAACGATTAATTGTGAGGGGAATTTTTAAGCCTTTGGTTATCAGATTATCTTTATTATGCATTCTTATTCACATTTATTTTAATTGACAATTACTCATTGGTATTTATGAATTAAAGTATATTTATTTATAATTGTTATGTTAGTTTTATTAAATTATTAAGGGTTTGTACGTGGAAAGTTTTGGTGCTATTCATATTAGAGTATGTTATTCATATTGTAGTTGTGTTATTATATTATTATAATGGATATGTTACATTTAAAATAAAGCTGTGCTTTTTACTTTTAGTATTTAATCCTTGATTTTTTATGCTTCAAGGACTATTCTTATTATTCTGTTTAAGCCGTGCACACCTAAATTTGTTATAATTTGATAATTATGTTAATAATAGTCTATAAACATGGTAGAGAATCCATTCAAATTGTTGGAATAAAATTGAATTAAAATCAAAAATTCTAAAAATTATTGCCAATATATTGTTTAAAGTATAGATTATTTGTATAATTGTATTACTATTTAGGTTAGGTTGATATTTTCATTAAATGTTGTGCATTCTGCATTTTAAAGTTTCTTTGTGATTATTGAAGGCATTCACTTTTTATAATTAATATTTTATTCATTTAATAGGTAGAACAATTATTTTCGTTATCTTTTAAATTTTAATTTATTCCATTGAAATAGTTTTTAATATCAATTTTATAACAATTACATAATTAATACAGAATAGTAAACAGTTGTACTATTTATAAAAAATTTAATATTTGATTGTACAAACTACAAATATATAAATATTGCCTTTATTATGAATACTCCATTCTTATTCTATTTTATTTTTTCTTTACAAACCTTTATTTTTATCATCATTATTTTTGCTTCTAAGGTATTGCTTTTGATAACTTAAACATTTATTTATTATTATGAAATTATTAGATGAAAAAAATTAAAAAAAGAAAGTAATGTAACAGTTTTCATTGAAATTTATAAACATATTTTCTTAAACACTGTATAGTTATATATAATTGATATTGTATATAATTTATATATATATTGTATTGTATTTTATTACCTTTACAAAATATTTATTTAAAATATTCTTCATTTATTCATATTTAAAATGAAATTTATAAATAATTACATTGATAAGAGAAAAATAACTTTCATTTTAAGATATTTTTAGAATGTATATTCTTGGAATTTCAGATACAAACAGATTAAATTATTGTTATTTAATTTTCATACTTGTTACAAGTTTTCAACTTCCTGAAGTGTACATTTAGATTAAGTTATTTAAAATGCCAATTTTTCATTTTTAGCTTGAAATAGTATTTTTTAAATAATCTATTAGTTTGCAGCCAGTCTGATGTATGTTTAGCTATTGATTGATCTAGATTTTGCTTTTTTTGGAAGCATCTGTAGAATTTTTTGAAAAACTAAAATATGTATACATATCAAAATGGTGTGCATATATACAAATGAAATTTTTATTATTAGATAATTTATTAAAGTTCGAATATAATTGTTAAAGTTTTTTATTATCGATAGTTTTATTGTACAAATAATATGCATTTTTATATACTTAATCGATCTTTTATTATTAATACAAAAATATGATATATTTATTTTTGAAAACTGCATAGAGAAGGAAATATTTTTCCAAATTATATATTGTTTTGTCACTACTGTATACTTGATACTTAGAGTACACATGTCTATTCATAAATTAATTAAGAAATCATATGTAATTCAATGTTGAACTACAATTTCTTGCGATGCGTAAAGTTAGTTAGTACTAGTTATACATTAAATAAGTATTGTTAAAAGAATTATTTGTCATCTGTATTTCTGAAGTAGAAGTTTAAAATTAGGTTATTCATCTTGTTTATTTAAGTCTTTACAGCTAAGAGTTTTTTTCCTTTGCTGAAATTTTTGTATTTATTAAATTTATCGGATTTTATATTGAATTGATACATTTTGAAAGATGAAATTTTTGTTTATATTAACTATTTATTTTATCTTTTTTAATACTTCAGAATATATTTATATATCTTTTTAGTTAATATATATTTTGTATATTAATTTTGGTATACATTTTAATATGGGGTTTTTTGAGGTTTGAAATTTCTTTTGTATTTAATTTCATTTGGATGTTATAATATTTTAATTTGTAATGTTAAAGTTGTAATTGAACTTATTAATGTTAATTTGATATATTTATGTAACCGAAACATCTATAAATTTTTATATTTAACATTTTATTATAAATAAATTGATGAACAACAGTGTACTTTTGTTAAGTAATCAATATATTTATTTGCATGTTATTCAATTTTAATAATTATTAATTTCTTTTAAAAGGAATTTTTAATTTTTTAGTTTTATAAGGCATACATATATACATATGTGTAGAAATCTATGAAAATAAGCTAAATATTTATTTGTTAATGTGCTAGATAATTACTAATAAATATGTAATCAGATTAAATATAGCATACAATTTTGTAAAGCTACATTGACAATTATATTCTAATAGCATTTAAAAATGTTTATCAATATAAATACTAACTTTATAAAGCAAATAATTAATAAAAGATTGACTTTGAATATAATATTATTGCAGTTTTAATTATTTAATATTGAATTGGTTATTTTATTTTACCAAAACATTGATTTTTTTAAAAGTATTAATTAATTTTAATTTTACCTATTGAAATTGCTCAAATAAATGCATTTTAATGAATATAAATTATAAATATTTTACTTTTGTAAAATTTTTTTAATGGTATATTTTTATCCACTGTGTAACAATAATATTATTAGGCAAGTAAACATAACCTCAATATATTGTGGGAGATTTGATTATAAGTTGCCCCATGATACAAAGATAGTAACATATGCTTATTTTTTATTAATTATCAAATCGAATTTATGTATATGTTTTCCAGTATAAGTAAAATATTTATAAGTAAAAGTTTTTTTTAAATATTTTACTTTTAATTAAATATATTGTTTGATGTAAATAAACGATCTCTATTCTCTTTCAATGTACGCACTTGTATATGAAGTTATCTTATGTATGCAAAGTAAATATTATTTTAATATTACTTTTACATCGCATTATGAATGGTTACAAGTTTTCAAATTGTTCAGAGTGATTTTATATTAATTGCTCTCTGTATAATATGTGCACCTAAAATTATGTCGCAAATAAAAATCTTATTCAATTTCAACTGTATTGATAAAGCATTTGATTTAATTTCTCTTATGATCTCATGTATGTAATCCTATATTTGAATTTTATAATCGTCATTTTCCAAGCCATACGCATTTAACTGCAAGTATATGCACACATGTGTATATATATATATATATATATATGTATATAAATTTCTGCACGCGTGCTCATATGCATGTGTACGTAAGTGAGTAAGATCTATACGCATATGTACATTTGTATGCATCTACCTACATAATTCCGTATATACATATCCATGCATATGCATTATGAATACTCATTGGCGCGCATGCGCGAGCACACACTATTTCTTATATTACAAACGTCATTATGTACTGTATTCTAATTATTTGAATATTACTAATAAGTATTAGTAACAATAAAAATGTTGTCTATGCTTTAATAAATTTATTTAATGTTTTCGTTATATTTATTCTTTTAAAAGTATAAAAATCCGTTTTGTGCATCTATTGTTCAGAGAGTACATACATTTTAAATTGTAACGTTTTTTTAACGCATTTATATTAATTAATTCATTGTTTCGATTGCTAATTTAATATTGTAATATGCCTTATATTATCACCAAATACATGTATAAATAATTATTGGCTTGAAATTCTCTTTCTCCTAAATTCAATAAGAACAGTGTATGTTGTTTGCTTTCATTTCTATTTTTTTAAAACGTTAGTTCAATTATTTTGGTTCTATTTTAATTCTCTGAACTCAAATAAATGATGTCTTATACTTTTTTGTAATCAAATTAAAAATAAAAATAATCCAATGTTGTGCAGATTATTATACCAAGTAGCTATTAATAGATTTTTAATTTTTCTTATTGTATTTTAAGATTCGAAAAGATTTCATTATAGTTATATTTTGTAAGTGAACTATTTCTAAATTTAATTTATATTAATATATTACTTATTAATTTGCAGTGTAACTTAATATATTATTTGATATGATTACTAACAATGACACATCTAATATTATTTTTGCAATTAATATATTTACGAATATTTTGATAATTGAATCAAAATTTGTAGATAATATAAAGATACAACTATTATAATATAATGATATAATACAAACAACTAATTTGATACAAATGAAATTAAGTAATAAAAGATTTTTCCATCAAAAGTATTATAAATAGTTAAAATGCAGTAAAATTATGTCAGAAATAAAGAAGAAATATGAAATCCCAATTATTATATATAGATTAATTTATAAAATTTGCAACAAGTTTGTAGTGCTTGTAATATTTTACGATTATATTATATTAATTTTGTTTTTTATTTTTTTACATATTTTTCTTAGTATTTGTACTGTTGTAAAATATTGTATAATATAAAATGGAGTTTAGGTGTTGCTTATAAAAAATGCCGACTTCCCAATTTTTTAAAAAGAACATCTGATTTTACATAATAAATATTTTGGTGTTATAAATAAATATTAAGTAAAAATCAGTAATCAAATTAAAATATTCCTGCTGTATAACGATCTTTATTTTATAAATTTATTACAATTGATATGTTGTAATAACAAAATTGATGATTTCATGAGTTTTTTTAAATAATCTTCACACGCATTACGTACAATTAAAAGTTTTTTTAACAACAAAGATGCTAGATGAACGTAATGTGGATAATCCATTCAAGTGTAATCGTTCTTCATATTAGCAAATCAAAGCAACTGACAGAATGATAGAAGAGAAGGAAAGTCGTACTCGGGGTTCATAGCTCATTGTCTGTCTGTTTCGTCGATCACCTCCGGCTCATCTCGTTCCGATCGCTCGCGTCGTCGTCCTCGACAAGCATTGTTGTTTGCTTTCTTTATTTTGTCCACACTCTTATGGTTGGTGCTGCGTCATATACGCCCGTAGAGCAGCCTATCTCTTTCTTTCTCTTATCTTCCTTGCGCCTCTTCTCCATCGCTCATTGGAACGCAGGCGAACGCGCACGCACGCACGCACGCACGCACGCATTCACGCACGCACGCATTCACGCGCGCGCGCGCGCGCATATTCATGCACGCGAAATATCTCACTCCTGTGAACGAGAACGAGAGAGGAGAGTTGCAGTAAACAGCAGTCGCGGCGTCAGCGTGTATTTTCTCTCGTGTGTTGCCATTTTGCTCGACATCCATTTTCTCGAGCAAAGCTGTGGCAGGCAAAGAACTTGGGCATAGATATTTTAAAATGAGAAATGGTTTGTTCGGCGTTGAAATTTTCAGTGAAGGTATACAGTTGCTTCGCTTATGCCATTTTTTCTCATCGTTGCGTTTTTTTCATTGATGTACACAATATTTTGGTAGTTCCGGTAACTCCTAATTATCCAATTTTCTCGATCTTATGCCAATCTCGATGCACTAGAATTCGTAGTCTAACTAACAAAGAATTAACTCGCAAACTTTGTATTCGTTTTCATTCATTTATTTATGTTTTCAGTTGGTGTTACAAATAGGATGTAACAACGATAGAAGTAAAAATTAGATAAATGAAATGCAAGTTATTATCGTAATCTAAAGACATTTATCCATTGCAAATTGAACGTTAAATTACTAACTACACGTAAATTATTAAAAATAATAATAATAAAAAGAAAAATCCATTTTATTGATAAATAACTTTAAATAAATTTGAAATAACTTATTGATTGAGCGTAGTACAATATGAAAACATCAGTTTAATTTTCATTTAATAGCACTTATTTATTATCCAATTCGATTTTTTTAATGATACCAAACTTTTAAAAATTAATTGTTCAATAATCCCACATTCCTAACCATTTCAATAAAATATATATAATTATAATATTTATATTTCATAAAACTTTACAAATAAACAGCGAGAATTACATTTTTATCAATCATACAATGTACTTAAAAAAAATGAAAAAGCTTAGTAAATTTTTAGAAAGAATAAAAAATGAAAGAAAATATTGCCTAATACTTTTATGGAAAATATCTTTAGACCCCTACATTACTAACAATGTAAAAAACGTATTAAAAAAGATGATTCTACAATAAAAATTCCAGCATTAAGAGTTATGATAATAATTAATTGAGTTAAACAAGATGAATACATACGTAATTGTTTTATAGGGGAAGCTCAACCTTCTACAACTTCATTCGTATACTTGTATAAATTATCGGTTATAATCACAAAATTTTTTTCTTTGATACTTGATACTTCCTTATTTGAGATTATTACAATATATAATTATCCTTTTAACTGTTTGAATTGTTTAAATGAAAAATTGTTATGAAATATTTTATAGCAATCTATTTTACTAAATTCTAGTAATATTTGAAATATTGCATTTCTTATATCTTTATGTTAATTTGATTAGATTTTAAGATTTTAATCTTAATAAACTATAATATGAAATTCGAAAATAATTTCTTATCTTAAGTGTTGAAATTTTGTCAACCATTAATAATTTTTTTTATTTTTCTATCAAATGTAAATTTGATAAAAATCAATGTATAAATATTCAAATATCTATTTTTAACAGCTATTTAAAAAATAGTATGTATAAAATAATCAAAATATTTATATTGGATTTGCACATTATTAAATATATCAAATAGAAATTCATTGTGTCATATCAATTATTTTTTTTCGACTATTTTATTTAAAGAAAACATTTTCGTAGTATACGTTTAAAACATATAATTTATCATATCTTATTAAATTGTTATAAATATAAAATATATTGATATGAATAAATAATTAAAAATTAATGTTAATATTAGAACGAATTAATTTTATATATAATCTGCGAATGTATCTTAATTAAATAATCTGTAAATTGATTCATAGACAATTCAGATTTTGTTTTAATAAATATAAATTACGATTACAAAATTAATGTTTGCAAGCTCAGTTTGTTAATGCGAAGCAAATTCAAAACACACTATTGACGAATAGTTATACATATTAAACTCTATTAAATTATTATTTTATTTATACAAAGTACAATAAAATATTTTTGTACATATATTTCAGAATATGCCAATAATATAGAATAGAAATTTATTAATATTTGTATACAAATTTAATTGCTAAAATGAGCGTAATAGCCTAAACACTATGAATCTATAAAATAAATTTTACTGATTTTAAATATAATATTTTATTTCGTGGATTTTTTATTTTCTTACATTCTTCTTTCTTGTAATTGTATATACGAAGATTAATGGATGAATGAATTCTATTTTATTATATATGTCAATTGTTTTATGTGAAATTAAATCATACCTATTTAAGAATAATATATTAAATGCAAAAACTTTGTATTAGATATTCATTATTTTACATTTCCTAATAACCTACAAATAAACATTTTATAATTTTTCTTTTATATCTTATAGTATCATATAGTAGTATCTATAGTATCATATTTCGAATCTTGTCTGTTTAGTTATGCTTCATGACTATCACTAAAAGCTATTACTTATTATTTCTAGGACAAGAAATTATGTCTATAAAATTCATTGGTATAGTATTTTGAATATTAAGAAACGTTCAATTTTGTAAAAATATGAAAAATTATTTATAAAATGCTTGATAATATAAGTAATGCTTTTCGAACAATAAAATCTATATATTACATCGGAAAATTTATTTCTAATGATAAATTTCAAAATTGTTTGAAATTCGTTGCTAATGAACTTTAAAAATATGGTTTTGATGAAAAGTATATTTTAGTTTTAAGTATCCGTGCTTCTCACATTTAAGATTTTTCATCAATAAGATTCTACAATTTGGCAGAATAAAACGCATAAATAATTATGCATGTAATTTTGGGTATTTTAATATAATTATTGATAAATTTGATGAAACGATAATGAGAACAATTGGAATATAAAATATAAATATTTTTAAATATATGACTTTTTTCATTCGTATATCGAAGTAATCATGATTTATTAAAGATAATAAAACTTGAGAATAAAATTGTAAAATAGTTCTCGCTAATAATTATTTGTTAATTTAATATTCAGTCAAATAGTATGTATGCACGCGTGCATATATATATATATATAAACATATATATATGTATATAAGCATATGAAATGGCAATGAAAAGTTAAGATTGCATTTTTGCAGTCCTTCACTTCTACTTAAAGTGTAGATGGGAGGCAAAATAATAGCCGAAATTATGTTTATAGAGGACGATTAGCTTGGAACAATGAAGCTTTGTTAAGCTAATAACGATTATTCAACGACATTATGGCTCGAAGCCTGCTCTGTCAAAATTTAACTTTACCTCACGCTTCGACGCTCACTTATATTCTCGTAAGCTATTACGATTAAAAAATTAAAAATGTCATCTCCTATTTCTCCCCCCCCCCCCAAATGAATCACTATTAATCAGCTTATATGTCTAATGCGCACCCTCGTTTTGATTTTACAGATCGCTCTCAGGGCACATCGTTTTGGTCTCCTTTCCAAACGGCTGCAGGCACGGTCACCTCCTTGTTCAAAGGTGTGTATTATATTATATATATATATATATATATATACCAGGGCAATGTGCGGATATAGTTGGAAAAATGTCTGTGCGCGCACGTTCCTCTCATCTGTGGTGGAGGCGAACTACTCGCGAGAGTATACACATCACCTGCTCCTCCTCCTAGTTTCTTACTTGCGTTTTCTTTCTTTCTTTTTTTTTTTCTATACCTGCCTCTTGACAATAGCTGTAGCCTCCGTTTCGTCTCTATTTTCTCTATTCTCGAGGCTTTACCTGCTCTATCTGTGCTCCAAAATTTTTGCTCCTCTTCTAGCCACCAATTTCTTCATACCGTTTACCTTCCTCTTTTCTACTTCTAATCAGTCATTTGCTTGTTTACTTTAATGTCGCGGTGGTGTTGGTATTTGAGCCGAGCACGACATGTTTTATCAATAGAGGTGCTCGTTTTTTGTCTTCTTCTTTCCTTAATGAATTACTATTATTAAGTAATGCTTATTAATTGGATTTGTAGGTATTGAATTGAATTTCTCACCTTGCTGGGATAATTAATAAATGACTAATTTAATGTTCTTTTCATCATCAATCTGCATAAAAGTTTTATTATATTATACGACTTTTATTACTTCACGTATGGTAACAAGACATATAATCTACAATCGACTGTACAAAATAATATAGAATATTTTATTTTTAGCGGTAATATTTTATCGTAAAATTTTTTATCATTAAATTTTCATTAATAAAGTGTATTGTAAATAATTATTTGAATAGTCTGGCTTAAGATAAATTATTTTAAAAGATGTTCTGCAAAGTAAATTAAACATTTTAAGAAATTATTCCTTTGACGATAAAAATTTAACGAATGTGATTTTTTTTTTAATGTACAAATTAGTATTAGAGCGACACGGTTGAATGATATTTTTTTCACTTACTAATTCCTTCAAGGTCATTGGTACTACATAGGTTGCGAGCGCGCGCGCGCGCGCGCGCACATACCCACACCCACGCCCACACCCACACACAAAGAGAGCGAGAGCGAGAGCGAGAGAGAGACAAACGCTCGACAGTAAGACAAATAAGTAATAGTGATCGAAACTTTGGTAAAGAGAACCATTTATTTGGGTCGTAAATAGCCTGCAATCTAATCTATTACTTTTGAAACAGTAGCGAAATTGTTTCTTCGAGCGATGCTAAGGCATTGTATATATTTTGAAAACCTTTGGTCTTTCTCTCGCAGTACGAGAACAGTGTCAATGGAGTATAGCGAAAGAGCCTCGGTTCTGCAGACATCCCAAGAGATTTCAAGATTCCAACACCCTACCCCTTTTTCCCTTTCTCCTCGGTACTTTGCCACTGCCTCCTTCCTCCCTTCGCCACCCTTCGCTCGCCCTTGCCCCTCTCCTTTGTTTGTAGTGTAAAAATAGAAGTTCGTAAAATCGCATGTTTAAAGGAAAGCAAAGTAATGACTGTATTTAGTTAATAACTTGTAAATAAAGATTCCCAATGCTCGTATGGTAATTGTATTTCAAATAGCATTTCAGATTAGGAGAATTGTAAGGCTTATTGTGATAGATTAATATAATTGTTTTTTATTGAAGCATCCATTCAATTGCTTTTAATGTGGGAGTGTTTAAAATGAATTTCTAACTTTATAGTTTACCAGGGTCGACGTTTAATATTATTTTTTAAATTTAATGCACTGGCTTTATATTAACCTTGTGCGTTTAAAAATATAGAGATATACCTTCAACTGTATGATTGAATATATATATATATATATATATACACATATACATATCATACATATATATATACATATATATATATACACATATATACATATACATATATATACGCATATATACATGCACGTATGTACGTGTGATGATAAGGTACGAAATACTGCGAGTTTCCGCCTCGCAATTGAATAATATTCTAATACGTAATTGAAAATAATTTTACTGTATAAAACAACCGTATTTTTCCTATAACTTGAGACGCAAATTTTCTACGCGGATTTTTTACGCGTCGCCGTCGTATTATACGCGCTCCTTAATATGCCTGTCAAAATATGTGTTGGCTCTTACTCACACAGGGGCAGCTGCACGCGCATGCGGCACGCCAACAACAGCTGACCTTCGGAGCCGGTCAGCTGTTTAAAAGAGGCTCGCCGCCCCAACTCTTTGAATTCGCTTTTTGTCTACACCCACCACGCTCCTTTCACATCTTTTTCCTGCGCACTTTTGGCAATTTCATTAGACTCTTTTCCTTTTCAAAAATATTGCTTGTCGCGCGTCAAGTAATTTCAGTCGCGTTACTCGAGCGATCTCTATGGTAAATCTGTGGTAAAAAAAAATTTTGCATTCAACTTTTAAATGCTCAATTGCTTTTGTTTCAAATGAACAATTGTCGCTTGGAGGGGCAATTGTTATTTGTTATTGTAATTTGTTATTTAATTGTAATTGCAATTGTCAATTGTAATTGTTCAACAATTTAATGTGGCGAATTTATTTGTACGGGGATATATCGCTCATAATGTGCAGTGGGCTTTATTTTTTATTCAATTTTTTTTTTATAATTTTGATATTAATACTTGATCAATTTTCTTCGCTATTATTGTGACTAATTAACCGTTAATTATTGTAGAAATTACATTTAAGAATTGCTAATAATTGCTAATATTAAAAATTCTCATTTCAGAATTTTCGAATATATTGCGTTAAGGTTATGTTTTACAATTTTTTTTTAAAACGAATCTTTCAAGTGGATAATTAGCGCACCCGCGACTTAATAAATGTAGTATTTATTTAATATTTTAAAATTATTGTGAATATAATCGAACATTGTCATTGATTTTACGAGATTTTTTTAATTATTTTGTTATCTATCAACAATAGCTGTTATTTTATAAAAAATTTATTTTGGAAATTTGTTGTGGAAATGAAAGTGATTAAATCAATGAATTTCAACGTCACGTAAAATATCGTCGTGGTGTACTATAATTTATTCAGATCTTCATTTAATTAAATAAGCGACGGGGCTTTTAAGAAATAGATTCATTAATTGATTAAAATATGAAATTAATAGATATGTCGTATCGGCTGTGTATCAGCTTAGCGTATCACAATTGATAAGTGGCTTAGGTGCCTTTACATTGATCTCCTATCGTCAGTAGTTGATTGAAAGCAATGAACACTTCAAGGAATAAGAGCATTTGATTGATAATTATTATTAATTCTAATTAAATAGTCGCAATATACATTAGATACGCCGATCGGAGGCGTACTCTTTCAATCGCCAAAAGGAGCCAATTTCCTAATAGATTGCGAAAAATAAATACCCTACTGCATGTTATCAATGTGATTCGCAGAGTCTGCCAATGGAATTCGACGATGTGGCGAATTAGGCGTAGAAGCCGGAAAGCAGAAGCGCAGCAAAGAATTAATGAATTGGGCGAGGAAAAAGAGACGGATGATACGTCGGGAAGACCTGTTGGCATATCTCGCTGGAAAACCACCGCCGCCCAGGCCACATTCGCACAGGTAATCCAAACCTCGACTCACTTGTAAAATCCGCTACGCAGATGATAATAATAAGAGTATTTTTAACATTTAAGAATAGTTATGTTTTGATATGAAGACATAATGTGATGTAATCGGATGGGCAGCTTTATGTTGAAACTTGTTCAGAAAAACCTTATAGATATTGGATCGGTCTCTTAGTTTTCGATAATAATTCCTAGATATTAATGATAATATTGATGGAATACGAGAGGAAGATGATAAGTTATCAGTAATGTTTTTCTTTAAGAACTGTTCTGCCTCTATAATATTTTGCTCCGACTGCTCTAATTTTGTACTTATCCACTATTTAACTACATCTTGTTAATTACTATTAATATCACGTAACATAGTGCAAGAATACATTTCCGTTCAAATAACTATATTTCGTAGCACATATATATAATAATAATAATATCTGTCGTTGCATAAAGTTTAAAATAAATATTATAATACTTGGAGCAACGCCATTGGAAAAGCGTCTCGTCCGTCACTATATAACGAACAGCGCAATTAAGATGAAAAAAAAAAACGAGAACTTTGTTTTATCGGCACTTGACTTCCGACATTCTCTTAATCAAATTGAATTTCCATGAGAAAATGAGTTATTGCCAATTCTATCTTATTTTGATAATTCGGTTGAGAAGAGAAAGAGGTCATACATGCATCATTAACATACGTTAACATTTAGATTTATTAAAAATAATTTAAATGCTTATTTAGGATTATTTTTAATTTATCTAATATTTTAAATATAATAATGCGTCCATAATTATATATCTCCAATGATTTAATTTTAAACGAATCTATTAAATTAAGAAATAACATCATATTTATTTTTCAAATTATATATATATATATATATACGTATTAAAATGTAAATGGAATAATTCAAAACAACATTAATCACAAATGATAGATATAATGACAATAATAAATTGTTAGTTTTTTTATATAAATAAATGCTTTAGGTATTTGAGTGACACGTATTCGCGAATTGATTTTTGACATTGTTTTACCAATTCATAAAATAATTTAATTATTAAATTACTCAAATGCATTAATGTTTAAAAAATCGTTTACAAATTGATAAGATGTAAATTTCGTTAAATCTTGTGACAGAAACTTAAATATGGTGTAATACAGCATTATTATTTTTATGAGGTAATATATATTAAATTTAATAAATTTAAATTTCTGTCTATATTATTTATACGCTTGTTTAATATTTATTTACTACTTGTAGAAGGGATAGAATTTATTGAATTTAATTCGCAAACATATAATTTTAAAGTCACTTAACGAAAGTGAAGCGAGTAGTAGATATTAATTATTATCTACGCAATATTAATTTTAATTACCAATAGTGAAAGAAAGTTTATGAATTCGACATTAGAGCTTCTTATGAATAATAATTAGTCTAATGAAATAAATGGTAGTCAAACGAAATATATATATATTCTGGAGAGAACTAAAAATATTCCAGCAAAGCGGAAGTGGAATGTCGAGCTAACAAAATGTCCAAGTGTATGACAATAGTGAATAATACTTAATGCTAAAATCACGTAGTTATTTAAACGCTACGTAACATACCAAAGCATAATGTTACACATAGCGGTCGTCCCGAGAGAGATAAATATTCAATTATCTTTCCGAGCCTGAAAGCTTTAGTTTATCATACATGGTTGCAAATCCAAATGCAATATTACGAATTTTATTTGCAATTTTTCTTCTCCGCGCCCCAACTTGACGGAGAAACTTATGTGAAATGAAATTTTTCAGGAGTTCCCCCAAACCGCGTATGACAGTATGCGGATCTCCTCCTTCACAAAGTCCAACAGCAAGTATGGTTGTATCATCAACACCGCCACCTGGCAGTGAACCAGATCCAGAACTACATACATTTCGGGAAGCCATCGCCCTTTCTGGTAAATATTCTTATACTAATTTCAAGGCAACTTGATGACGAAAGATGGAATTGGGATGCGAAACGAAATCGAACTCCAAGATTCATAGACTTTCCATTATGGACATTAGATTATATAATCTGTCATACACATACGTTACACACACGCGCGCGCGCGCGCCCGCACATTCAAAGTGTATTCAATGGCAAATGCGTTTAAAAGATATTTCATACTTGTTGGAAGAGTGTTTGGATTTTGTTAATTAAGAAGAAGAAAAGGCTTACATGCAAAAGTTTATATTTTATCATTTAACTTTCAACTTTTATCGTAGCAGTTGATATGGCTTATAAAATAAAGATAAAATATATTAATGTTTTATTTATTACAAGTTAATTGTTTTTTTTTTTTTTTATACTAATATTTCAATAGTTTCTAAAATTATGAAAATTCTTTAGTTAATATATTTTTTTGATTTTTTTACCAAAAATGAAAAAACTTTTGTTAATTTAAAAAAAAAAAAAAAAGAAGAATTTTTATACTATTCATCTATTTTTTTTATTCATTGAGTGTCGTTATTGTAAAGTACAAAGGAATTTTTGAAATTTTTCAATGTATCGTAAATATAATTTTTATCTTTTCTGACTCTTTAAGTAATTAGAGTAAGTCATTTTAGTTGTGATAAGCTCATAATTAATTAATTTTAGAAACATTTAGACAATTATAAAAATGCATGGCTATTAAAATTTAAATCCATAAATATTTAAAAGTATATATTAAATAATGGAATTAAAATTGAGTTAAATATACATAAAAATAAAAGACCTGTATGCAACGAAAGTCAAAACATTTTTCACTAAAATTTTACGTGCCATTTTTAATAAATTATTCATTTTTATCTTAAAATTGCGTATAATTTATTATTAGTTAATTTAATAATCAGACAATACGTGTCGATAGATATAATAATTTTTGCGTAGGAGTACGGTAATATAGAGTCAAATTATCTGACATTAATTAATATTCGATCGTCCTTTGCTTATTTTATTCATTAATTTTTTCTTAAAGAGGACACTTATAGTACAAGTCCCGTTAATTTGAGTATTGACGTTTAAATGGACTTAACCATTTATTATGCGTTGATGCGCATTATGATTGCGCATTATGATTTACATGTTGAAACGAATATTAGAGTGAATTTGTGGTGAATTGCAGGCTCACCGATGTCTCGGCGTACGGGACGACAGACCGAGCTCTCGGCCTTCATCAGCAGCGAGTTCGCCCGACATCACAAGCGACCTGCCTCCCATGATGTCGATATGGGTTCACCCACACATAAGCGAACGCGCTTCATGTAACAGTGCGCGAAGTGTTGTATGAAAGCAGTCAGCAGCCGTACGAGCTCATTACTCTCCTTTTTATTGTTTCCTGTATCGATTAATTAATACGATAAATTTATTCGTCACAATAATTTTTCCGAACTTCACCCACGAGGAAGTCGAGTATACACAAGAAAAGAAAACACAAAAAGAAAGAGTGCTTGTTTATTTGTGCGTGCGAGAATGAGAAAAATATCGCGTGCACGTGGCGCGATGAGAGTAAGTGCGCCCGCGCGTGTGTGTGTATGCGAGGACGAGAGCGAGTGCGTATTATTGTGCGTCCGTATGTGTGTGTGTGCGTGCGCGAGAGAGAGAGAGAGAGAGAAGAGAGCATGTTCGATCGACGGCTCGCCGCTTCGGCATTTCTTGCATTATTTTGATGTACTGTTGCTTGAGCTTTTTGCCGTTGACGAGAGACGACTAAGCTACCAAAGAAACTCTATAATGGATCTCCGAATTGAGGAACATATGATCGGCAGGCACCGGGGCACCTTTTGTTACTTTGGCTTACGAGTTTGTTAATGCAGTTGTGATCAGTTGCTTTGTTTTAAGCAATAAATTGAAAGTGATTTTGAACAGATCTTGCTGCAATTGAAAGTTGAGTGGCTTTAATTAAGATTTCAAAATTCTTCTACATTCGACATGTAAATATATGAAATGAAATTGTGTGTTATTGTAATTTTAGTTGGTATAATTTGAAATATATATATATATATATATATATTGGATCCAGTGTGCAACAAAACTATTGAATGGAAATTCGTCGTTAGGCATATGCAAATTTGCCGCGTAGCTATGCGTCATTAGCTATTCTCTCATAAAACAATTATTGTTAAAGATATGTTTCAATTGGTGTGTGCATTTGAAAATAATGAAAGGTGTCCATGTTTGCGATCAGCCACCTAGCGACGTTCGTAAATAGTCCATTGAGAAAAGAGGTACACGGGCTCGACGAGAGCGTTTGCTATATTAGAATGCTGTCCAATGATTTGAATTTTATATAATTGTGGTGGCCTCTTCACGTCTTAAGTAACGAAGGGAAAATGTGACGTTTGTATTGTATAATCATCGGGCAGTTTATTCAACCAGCGCGGGAGTGACTCGGTTTTCACACGTTTATCAGTGCAATCGCTCATATGACCGATGAATCATGGGCGTGACTGTTTTCTCCCTTCTTCTTCCTCTCTTTTGTAAAAGTGCTCGAAAGGCGTGAATGCAAAGGCGTCGTTTCGGATGTGCTCGAATACCGCTCAAAGTGCCGATAAGAAAACGGATATTCGTGGTTGTGTCATAGACGAGAATATCGTAAGCGATCTTAGATCTGCGATGCGACTAATTTTTTTAGTGATTCCGCCTTGGCAGTGCAGCGACCAAGCTGTTTCTCTTTTTAAAAATTATTCCCTGGTCTGTTCAAAGTGCCAGTCAGCAGGAGGGTTTAGAATATTTTTTACTGGGGGAGAAGGTTTAATTGTGGTAATAATTGCCTGGAAATCTTGATTTCTGTCCGATTATGATTCTTCCTTCGTACATTCGGGTTCAAGCAAATTTTGAATCCTTAATGATGTAGCTTTTGAAAATATTTTTAATGCCCAATTAATTAGGCTCCGCATTGAAATTATTCACTTCGCAAGTGACTAAAATGAAGCCATGAACGCTCCCTTTATCGACGAATCGATTGCTCTTAAATGTCTATATTTTATTTATTTAATTAATCGGAGTTTCTTTTAATTTGTACAGAATACTTAAAATTTGTTACATTACAAATTAAATTCACTTGAACAACAATAAATATTATTAATGATAATAATAATAATTTTTAAATAGTAGCATTACCTAATTAACGCATAATTCATAAAAATATTTCCTCATTTCATTGTATTAATAAAAGTATTAATTTTTATGAGATTTGTCATTAAAAAATTTTAATGTAAAATTAAAGTAAAAAATAAATTTTTACGTTCGTGTTAAATTCTTTTCATACTGTTCCATGCTAATAATCTTAAGGCAAGATAACGCCATTGTGCATTACGAGTATATAACATTATGCAAGGAAGTGATAATTTTTAGTATTTAGAGTACTTTTTA
Organism: Ceratosolen corneri; assembly: GCA_030522565.1. Taxonomy (NCBI): domain Eukaryota; kingdom Metazoa; phylum Arthropoda; class Insecta; order Hymenoptera; family Agaonidae; genus Ceratosolen; species Ceratosolen corneri. The sequence continues at coordinate 5,347 of JAPYYT010002694.1, read as the reverse complement.
CATTAAAACTTAATAATTTGTTGCAAGTTTTATGTGGTATGCGACGTACGATATAATAGGTATGTGACAATTTGTTGTATAAATGCGAGCACGATTGTATAAGGAATTTTCATGGCTTACTTGAAATTAAAATAAAATAAGAAAGAGAATTGAAAGCACATGAATCGATGCCCTTATTTGTAGTAATTTTTGTTACTCTTTACTTATTCGATTATATAATGGAATTGTTATTTCGATGTCTTTATACATAAAAGTAATGGAAGTTGTTTTTAAAAGCTATTGTTGCCAAGGAACAACGTGAAACCGATATTTAAGGATAAAAAAGGTGAAGAGAGGATTATTTTAAA
>JAPYYT010002693.1:0-16325 GCA_030522565.1 Ceratosolen corneri | reverse complement strand
CGTACGGAGGTCTCGTGAACAGAATTACGCTTTGAAATTTTTATCCTTGAATGAATCATGTGTCGGGTGTCGGGGAACAAGTTATTCCGAGGTATCAAAGCCGCTTGAGGAATTCGAGATGGGATCCGATAGGAGCGGTTCTCTCCTCTCTCCGCAACTCCCCGCCGCCCGGCACGACTTACTCGACACTCATCTCGAACACAAAACTAAGGCACACAATTCCAAGCTACCAGTCCTTACCTTCCATCCAGCACTGCTGTTACTATCACCTTTGTCCTTGAAATAGGGCACATTCTGCACCATCCACTCGTAGATCTGTGAAAGAGTGAGTCGCTTATCGGGAGCGCTGGTGATGGCCTGAGTAATAAGGTCCGCATAGCTGAGGTTACCCCAAGCATTCCTCCGGGAACTGTTTTTCTTCACCGGGAGAAGGCCTACCCCCGTCTGGCCAAGGCCCGTCTGCTGGGGCGACGTCCCAGACTCTCCAGTAGGCTCCTTGGCTCCGTCGGGAAAATTGTCGGGCCGTGGACAGGGCCACGTGTTGGAACGCGCCCGGGTTTGGGGCTCGAAGCCGGTGTCGAGCTCGAAGGTTCCGCCCCCGGCGCCAGCCATCGACTCCATTATACTCGTGCTCTCTGCGAAATCCAGCTTCGCTGTCGTTAATACTCTATATATTTCTCTTTTTCGATGATCTGCTGCCTCCTCCGATCGGCTACCAAAATGCAAATGCCTCTTAGCGATCCTCCGCAGGAGCTTTCGCCAACAGGGTAGGAAATCCGAGTAGGAAAACGGCACTGGCCCCGTTATCTCCACGGTCTTTAGCGCGCGCCTCCGTGAGTTCACTGGAGCGCGTTATCACAGCCGCGACGGCGCATCGTCACGGTGGGCGCGCGCGTGTTTCTGTGTGGGTGTGTGCCGTCGGGAGAGGCCACGTGCTGTCCTTGAGCGCCGCGCGACTATTTACACGCGGCGGCAGCAATCACGTGTCGCCCGCTCCTTCTCGCAATGCACATCCGCACGGGGACGGGCGGAATTTTTCGAATGCTGCCCACCACGACTTCGTCAGCTTTTTGTAAATCGACTATCGGCTGGATGAGACGATGACGAAGCGATAGTAACGAGACCAAGATTGAATAAAGCTAATTACTAACCAACACTATAAAGTTACCGGTGGAACGGCGCGGCGCCAACTGCTCTCAGAATTTGTCACAATGCTCGGAACACAGCTTCGTTTCGGCTCGAGGCAGTTCGAACGGCATGGCGACTGCGCCTGAAGATCCAACGAGCGTCGAAGCGCCGTACGTATCCCCCACCAGCCGAGCCGAAAGAAGCCGAAGGAAGTCGAACGCCTTTGGACTCGAGCGTGAAATTTTCCTAAACTGTTTTCACCTTCGTTTCGATATGCGACTTACTGTGGGTCGGAGGCTTTTCATAATCTGCCTTACTTATCTCAATAACTAAAAGCACATGCCAATTTAAATTACACTAATAATTCAATATCTGCTCGTTGATAAGCTCCAACTTAAATATATCCTAACTCTGCTGACAGATTCAAAAATGCGCACCAAAACTTTTAATCAAGTATTCGTATTTAACCGAATGCCCATCTCTCGAGCAAACATCTGTTCGTACTTGTAATGTTATTTATCTTACAGGAATATTAATTCACTTCATGGTAATTATCCATTATCAATTATTTGCAAACCTTCATTATGAGTCGACATTTATTGAAGGATAATAATATATTATGTATTAAAATATTGAAAGTATTGCTTTGCTCATTGAATTTATTTAATTAAATAAAATATTAATTATTGTTGTTCCTCGTTGTTAAAAGTTGTGTTTCACTAGATTTGAATCACATGTTTTTTCTTATATTTTGGAAAATACAAAACTATATATACAATTATCATAAGATCTCCAATTCTCTAATTGAAATTCCATTTTGACTAAAATCTTACTTTACTGGTTTTTTAAAGTAGCTACGCGTTCTATCCTACCATTTGACTAATTCAAATATTATTAACGGTAAAATGAAAAATTATAATATTGACAATATTATTTATCACTTCCTGCAACAAACTTATTATTAATATATTTTCTGTCATTTCTTATTTTCATCCTAAGACATTATGCCAAAAAAGATATTATCTTTTTTGTATTTGAATTAGAGTTTGATAATTAAATCCATTTTTATATTTGAAACATAAATTAGATTACAACACTACACAAAAAAAAATTTGTTAAAGACAGTTATTTATCTAAAATCACAAAAAAACTTCAACTTTTGTTCACGTAATGAAACCTTGTTCTATATTTTATTAATATGATAATTATACCAGAGTTAATTTAAATTTATGTATTTACATCTATCTTAATTGTCACTATTTGGATTAAGTATTAAAAAATTTAAAATTTGAAGAGTACAAGAGGTGCAATTATTTTTATACTCTAAAAATGTCAGAATTATACCAAACATATAATTTGTATCAATGTGCAAATTAATAAATAAAAATCTATATAATCCGAGTATTTCTTATCGAAATGGCTTACAGAAGTTCTAAAAATTATTATGTACAAATTGATTAATACATACACATCATGAACCTTAAAATAGCCATAATGGTATGTATGTTACACAAGTTGATTTTCATAATTTTTTTTTTTACTAATTATGGATTATTACATATTTCATTCGAAAAATATACCAATAAGCCTATAGCATATGACATTTATATATAGATTATTAAAATATTTAGTATTTAGTTTTTATTAAATTTACTGGAAAAACTTATCTTGTGCACGTTTCAAATATTATAAAAGATAAATTAATTAATAAGTATTAATAATTTTATTCAAAATAAACGTCAATTCATTTATCATATTCATAATTATGAATATCGGAAAGAGTTATTAAGGTACTTTAAGTAATGAGATTAATATATATATATATATAAAAATCATTTAATGTACTTTTGATTCTTATAAATTTTTGTTTACAGCAGACTTTCTGTTAGTTAAGTTTTATTTAATTTTATTATTAAAATTGTACGTAAATCGTTTTTTAATTTAAAGTCGATATATTCTTGTAACATAATAAAGTAGAAGTGAACTAAATTACACACTATCTAAGTTTATATTTAATTGAATATGAAAATTATATTTTTAAAAGTATGAAAACTTTAATTATAGAAGTATCAAATTAAGTGAATAAAGAGTATTACATGGGCCTGCCCATGCCACGACCAGGCATTTGCGCTCCATCTCCACTATTACTTTTCGGACTTTTAATAGTTTCATCAACAGAAAGAATAAGACAAGCTGCTTCACAAGCTGCAGTTAATGCATTAATCTTGACTACTGCAGGCTCCCAAACGCAATTTTCCCAATTATCGGCTACAAATTCCTCATTGATGTCAACTCCAAACCAACATTTACCAACATGATGTTTATGGCGAAGCTTATTAAGAATTTTTGTTGCGTCAAAGCCTGCATTATCGCACAGTTGCCTGAAAACAGCAGACAAAATGTATATTAAAATAATTTACTTGGTTATTTGGCGTAAGTAATTTTCTAACAAAATTGAATTACTAATTTAAATTTTAAGTTTTAATATTGCATGTACCTACTCAATGTGTAATTCTATAATTTTCACTAAATGATTAATTACTTCAATTTTTAATAAATGAAATATATTTTACAGTATATCTTTATATAAAATTAGTTAATACAAGCAAGTTGTAAATAAAAAATTCAGATAATATTAATAACTAAGAAAAGAAACAATAATCAAAGTTGTTATACCTTGGAATGATTTCTAAGGCTTTAGCAACAGCACCAATTATAAGTTGTTCCTTTCCAGCAATAGTACGCGAATAATCCCGTAATGTTCTTGAAAGTTCCATTTCTATAGCACCTCCACCAGCAACTACAGCATCATTTTTAATCATGCGCCTAACAATCATAATAGCGTCATGTAAAGATCTTTGTGTTTCTTCTAAAAATTGTTCAGCACCACCTCGAAGTATAAATGTGCATGTTTCTGCATTAGGACATCCTGAAAAGAAATTAAATCTTTCTCCTCCAATTTGTTTTTCTTCAAACGTATCACAGCGACCAAGAACAGAATCATTAATGTCATTAGCTGTAGTAAGAACAGCTCCGCCACAAGCTTTCATGGTTCTTTTAAGATCTTCATCAACTACACGACCAGCACAAAACATGTCTCTATCAGCAAAGAACTGTGTAGCAACATCTCCAATAGGTAATCTAGATAAAACGACATTTGCACCACTTTTGTGAATTTTGTTAAGTTTGTCGTACAAAATTTGCCATTCCGCATCAACAATTTTTTGATACTCGGTAACATTGTTTACACAAACATCTGCATTGTCACGTTCTGCTTTCAATTCTAACTCAATATTAAGCAAAGCAATTTTACAAGGTGAATATGTTTTAGGTTGCATTTCAAAACCAGCATAACAAAATGTCTTTTTGAAAGCAACACCAGCTACAAGCATTGAATCTTCTAAGGCTCCTCCAGAAACCTAGAATATGAAGTCTTATTACCTCATTGATATATGTACCTTTTATTAAATATAACTACATTTATATATTTTAATTTGAATAATTTATAATTTTTTAATTTATAATTTGATTTTACCTTTTTGATACCAATCATGTTTAATGGTAAAAGATAATCCAGCATTAGAACAGCATCAACAACCATTTTACTAAAAAATTTCCGTTGTTGGTGAATTAATTTTGAATTTAATGCTGTGGCAGCACATTCTTCTAAAGTATTTCGAGTGCTTTGAGTATCAGTTTTCTTAATTTGAACACTTAGCTCATTAATTTTTTCTGTAGCCAATTCAATTGCTTTTCGAAATGCCTTAATTATAATTCGAGGATGAACACCTTCTTCGATAAAAGGTTTAACTTGTTTAAGAAATTCTCCAGCAAGTAAAACTACAGTTGTAGTACCATCTCCAATCTGAAATAATGTTAAATTTTGCTTTAGAATTTAATTATTATATTAATTTAAAAAAAACATATTTTTGCAAAATGTAGAAATTTATTGAGATATTTTTTATTCTATTTAAAAATATCAGTCTAGCATTACATACTCTTAATATTCTCGAATTTGATACTGATATTTACTTATCTTAGATAAATATCAGAAATTATAATTACTAATTTCGAGTTTCATTTAAAATAGTTTAAAATATATTTCTTACTTCTGCATCTTGAGATTTTGCAATATCGACCAAGATTTTAGCTGCTGGATGAACAATATCAAGTAACTTCAAAATCGTAGCACCATCATTAGAAATTGTGCCTTTGCCATTTTCATCTACAATCAGTTTATCCATGCCACGAGGGCCAAGTGTTGTACGAACAGCATCAACGACAGATTGACATGCATTTATATTAGATATTAGTTGAGGCTTGCCTTGTGACAAGTCTGTTCCTTCTTTAAGGAGAATTATTTGAGGTTGCTAATAAAAAAAATATATATATAAAATTAATTAAATAAATCAAAAGAACTGAAATTACGGAAGAATCTAATAATTTATTATAACTATTATAAATTTAAGAATAGACCTTTTATTGTTAAAGGTATATTATGCCAACGAATAAATATAACTCTTACAATAATGATTATTTTACATAATTTTGTTTGTAAAATAATTGAAAAATTAAACTAATAAATAAATCATTTATAATAAAATCAATACAAATAAATATATTATTATATTAATTGAAAATAATATTTTGTGAATACTCGATATATAATTGATCTTCCATAACTAGAAATGTATATAAATTAATTATATAAAAGTATAAATTTTCGAAAAATGTTTAATTATGATTATCAAGCAGCAGCACATGGCAAAGTGGATATAATGATCGTCAATGTATCGTTGCATCTTTATAAGGTTAGGAAAATACAAAATCTCCATAAATATTACGAAGCATATTATTTCGCTTATAATCACATTATTTTATATACTTACTAATATAATAAATTAGTTAAATTTATATCAAAACAAAACAACTTGTTTGTAATAAGTAATTAATAATCTAACTCAAATAAAAAGCGTATTTCAACAAATGAAAAATTTATGAGTACAAGTCGTTATTTCATTTTAAATTAATATAATTAAAGAAAGTATATAATTAAACATAAAAATATACTTACCATTTTTATTTATTATCAAAATCACTTATAAAATTTAAAGAAAGCAAGCAAATAATTTTTATTCTTTTACAATAGTACGGCTTTGCGGCATCGAATGAGAAATGAAGATTTTTTTTTTTACGTAATTAAGAATAAAACTGTTGCGCATGTACTTTTTCCAAATGTATATCAGCGGTCAATTTAAAAAGTCACATACATTAAATATTAATAGTTTTAATAGTTAATAGTATAAAATTAATAACTTTAATAACTAATAGTATGAAGTTAGTAGCCTCAAAATATCTCTATCTGCAAAATAAAGTAAATTTTTGTAAACACCTACATTAAATATTTGATTACGCGATAGTCGAATAATAATGGATATCTATATAAAAAAAATTGTAGAGTTAGTAAAACTCCTAAGTCAGGAAAAGAAACTAATGTATATGTGTAGATATATATATTCAAGTTTCCATTATTATAGTTATTTATTTATTAATAGAAGTTCGAACTAAAATTAATTAATTAGTAAATATTAATTTGAAAATGAAGGCAAACATATTAAAATGTACAAATTGTAAATTAAGTTAAATTTATAAAATTGAAAAAAATGAAAAAAAATTGAAAAAAATTTTTATATATGAAAAATTTGAAGAAATGTATTAACTTAATTCAAATAATATCATTTTGATTCATCGTCGGTTTTCAATTAGTTATTTTAAAGAGACAAATATATAGCCAAATCTGTTAAATATTAAAATATATTGTTTATTGGAAATATTTTAAACATCGCTAATTTAACAAAACTATAAAATGTATATGAAAAATATATTTCCTTTTAATCAAATATAAGACAATATATACTCTGAAATAGATACTGTTACATTATAATGTTTATGGAAAAAATAGGTAATTTTTCAAACAATTAATTAGTGCAAGAAAATATTTACGTTATATATTTAATTATATATATTTTTTTAATTTACATAAATTACGAAAGAAACATAATTAGATATAACATTAATTTTCCATCAAATGGAATATCAAAATTCAATTTTCTAACTTAATGTTTCGTACTGATGCTTTCTTTCTTACTTAATAAAAATACCAAATAAAAATTATTGAGTTTTTAATAAGGAATTATGAATACATTTAAGTTTATATTTCTTTAAACAAGTCGTTCCTAATTGGAAAAATGATAGGCAGGTAACAAACAAATCTATCGGTATTTGAATAGCTTACTATAAGTGAATTAGTAATATAATCATTGTATAGTATATTTAAAAATAAATAAAAGAATTGAAGAAGCTAATGAAGCATCTAAACAAGCAGAAGATACGGAATTGCTATACCAGAAAACATAATACTAAGCTTGAAAGCATAATTAGTATAGCTTAAAACAAGATGTGAGTAAAGTTTGATAAATTTAGAAATTATACATTAATGACAACAATGGGATTTTATAAGGTTGCTATGCATATTATAAAAGGAAATGTAAAGTTCTTGAGCATCGTTGCGGTGATACCATGTACATCAAGTTTCATCGAGAAACGATCGACATAAGTCAGTATAAAAATATATAATTTATTCCTTTAAAATAAAATGAATATTTAAAAATAAAATCTAAAACCGAAATGAATAATAGGAATGTGACAGAGTTATTACGTGCACGAGATGTCAAGGTGTGATTACGCATGCGCCTGTGAGGTAATATTCAAATTAATGTAATAGAAAAAATATAATATATAGTGTAAATAAAGAAGTGCATGTATTAAATTTTAAATCCTAAAGGAATAGTTTTAAATGAAAAAATAGTTCTCTTGTATTGTTTGTTTATGTGAATACATTTTTTAAAAACAACCTACTTATAACATTACTTCAATAACATTTTCAATTTTAACAAGAATCAAATTATACAAAACAATATCGATAAACTAATAGAGTAATGAATGGAAAATCGTATCTTTTTAATAGGAAACTATTAATCTCATTTTGAAAAGCACACTATAAAGACCGAGTTTCTAAATTGTATTAAATAATATATATAAATAAGATTTTTTATAAAAACAGAAATTAGAAAATTTTTTAAGTTATGATTTTTACTAAATTATTTTAAAATCCTGACAAATTTTCTTACATTTTAAATTACACTGCATTTATTTTTAATAGAGAGTGTTATATTAGAACAAAGCTAAAATTAGGCTAATATAATCCCTAAATTTCACAAATTCTAACAATTACAGTTCTAGCAAATAAATGAATAAAATTACGAATTAATTTTATCTAGAATAATTATCAGTGAATGATAATATATTAACGTTACTAATCCATTTTGCACAAATTATTTCGATAAATAATTTAAATAAACAATACATCTACACTTTTAAAATGCATTTTTAATTATGCTACTTGCGATAACTGCAGAGTATATATTAACTATAGGATGCATTTCATACTAGTATCGAAATTAATAAATAAACAAATTATTTATTATAGACCTTATATAGACTACAATTATTTATTATAGTCCTGCCTCATATATAAATAAATAAGAAAAATTTCAGAGATAAATTTAAACATTACATTGTATTTGTTTTCTCATAATCATACATTAGCTATGCTATGAATAATTGACTTATTCATCCAAAATTAGTCGTGTCTATTCTATATCTTGGGTAAAACAACAAGCGAACCCAGGCTTTATTCACATTGTACTTATAAATTCAGGATAACAGGTAGATATTGAAGGTAAATAATTTCAAGAAAAAAACAGGCTAATGCAATTAAGCGCATGCGTAATATAGTTTGAATATACCTAACGCCATCTTTTTCTCTGCATTTGTTTTTTGACGTCTGCCATTTTGGGTTCTGTAAACAGATTTTCTTGACGCAATTTGACCACTTTTTTATACATGTGCGTGACATGACACACGTATGAAAGTATATCATCATCGATTTTCCACTCTATCGGCTAATGTAATAAAATATCTTATAAATTATGAGTAAGTTTATGCATTAGATATTTAATCTACATTTTTTAATTACAGAAATTGAATTTTCATTTTGTTCGTCTTTTTAGAAATGCTTTATTACAGTGTACTAACAGTAATGTGACATTTCATTAAAATATACAAATTCATGTCAGTAATTGAGCTATTAGTTTTAGATTCTCGCTGTCTCATAATTTTCTGCGTGTCTTCTTTTTTTCTCGATCTTAACTCAAGGTCTTTTTGTACATAAAGTTATAAAGCCAGTTGAAAGAATTGTAATGTGCGCGTGATTCAATACGATGCTTTGGTTCGTCGACGCAGTAGTGTGGTCTGCTGTTTATTCGTTCGAATTATACAAGCTGTACGATTACACCTACTTATTTATACACAATAGTTTTTATTTTTATTAAAAATAAGCTGTTTCAAGCAAGTATTACTTATCGCATATTTTGATGTGCAATGACGTTTATTCAATTGACGTATTCTTTATTCTGTATTTAATTTTATTTTTAAATAATTTTTATTAAATTCTTTGTGCAAACTGGTTGTTTAGAAATGGATTTTTTCTCTTATATAAAAGTGACATTGTACAAATCATTTCTTAACATTTACAGGGAATGTATGTCAAAGGACTTATAACATAAATTTAGTTCTATCCTGTGTTTTATACTGGTTACAAAATCTACAATAATCTGCATTTACCGTTGAAATTTTTTTATTAATTCTTGATAAAAAAGAAAGTTTGAAATTTTTAAAAAATGATGGACATTGATCCTCCCCCTCAGTTTAACAGTAAGGATGATGAGATTCAATACTGGATGGATCTTGCTCATCAGTTACATCAGAGGTATGACTTACAAAGCAAAGTGTATTTAATAATACATTTTATAGTTTTGTAGTGGTTTATCAAATAGTAGCAGAAAAAATAAATGTACTTACTTAAATCTCAGAAAAGATGATGTGGAACGAGAGTTGGAAGAATTCCAAGAGAATTCTCAAATGTTAGAAAAAGAATTAGAAGCTTCACTGGAACAAACTGATAAAACAAATCATGAATTGCGACAGAGGAACTCAAGATTAGTATCTGAGATTGAACAGCTAAGAAATCGATTTGATCAGCAAAGTATAGATTGCTCTATGTTTCAATCTCGAACTCAAGAATTACAAATACAAAATGATCAATTACTTAAATATGTCAGAGAATTGGAACAAAAAAATGATGATTTAGAAAGAGCTCATAGGTATGTTTGTTATTATTTTGAATGTTTTCACAATTATGGTGCTATTATTTAAATTATAGGGTTAGCAAAGTAACAGAAGAAGAAATGGAAGCTAAATTCAATGTGGCTCTTGAAAAAACTGCACTACTTGAATCAGAATTAGATGAGAAAGAAAGTTTAAGGGCAACTGTTCAGCGATTAAAAGATGAAATCAGAGGTTAGTCATCAAATCAATAATTGAAATATAAAACTCATATTACCTATCACTACAATTTATATTTTTTCTAGACTTGAAACAAGAAATTCAAGTTCAGGTTCGACATCAGCCTGATAACGACAAATCTGCTGCTGTTGAAAGAGTTCGTAATCATGTAGACAGTAATAAGCTACAGTTTGAATTGGAAACTCATACTCCTCCTACTAGTCCAATATCAACAACAAATATATCAACATCGACATTAAAAAGTAAGATGCGAAATGCCTTACGTAAAACAAAATACTTTTTTGTGCCAGGCTCGTATAAGAAAAAGGAAAACAAATCAAACATATCTTTTTTATTTTTTTAATCAAGCATCAAATTTAATATTATTTAGATGTATTTATATTTTTGTAATAATTTTTTTTCATCTTCCAATAAAGATAAAAATATTTTATTACTAGTTTTGAGTTTTTTGTCAAAGTTTGTGTGCCTTTATATTTAATTGGTGTTTTAGTAATTTATTAGTAATATGTATCTTGTTTTTATTGTTTGTGACTAGTTGGAAATGGAGTAGGGGGTATGATTGGTAACAATATCAACAATAATGTCAGTCCACCATCATTAACACCTTGTACCAGAATACTTGCCATGAATATGATTGGTGATCTCATGAGAAAAGTTGGGGTAAGTATAATATACTTTAATTGTCAATTAAGTTTATAGCATAACATGGCTTTGTCTTTTGTAATTGTTATTAATATTATTATTAAAAATAAAACTTTGCTAGTAAAATTAAATTATTTCGGCAAAAGTATTTCAAGTTTAATATATTGGAAGTCTGATAGATGGGTCTAATAAACTCTAAGCTAGTTAAATATTCTTGTTTTAAAGGAAAGAAAAGTTTTGCATACTACTTCAAAAACACCATCAGTTAAAGTACACACTAGAATTTTGATAAAATTAAAACTTAAATCAAACCAAATATCGATTCTGAAATGCAAATTGATGATTTTTCAATTTATATTCGCACAATATAGGTTTTTTATTTGTTTTTTAAGTTTGCCTGTCTTAATACTTTATTTGTTTTATACTTTCTACTAATTTCTATCATATATTATGTTTTTTGAACTTTATGATTAATCTTTTAATCAATTTATAAATTAATTAAATGCACATGCAACTGCTTAATTTGATTACTATATTCTTGAAATTTAACTTGATTTTTTGTCAAATAGGCTCTCGAGAATAAGCTGAATACATGTCGAAATGCATCATCGCGAGAAGATCAAACTGTTCGAGATCTCTACAGGTAACATTAAATTAATCAACAAAATAAATATTACTGCTATAGTCTTCCTTTATTCTGTGATTCTGCAACAAAAGGATCATGTACTTGCAGTCATCAATTGCAGACCTATTTGAACAATTATATTGCTAAGTTTATGCTAAGATATTCGCAATAAATTTTAACTTAAATGGTTATTTTTAAACATTAATTTTTTAAATAAAGTTTTCAAAGGTACATGATACTCAATAAATTAATTTTAGTTCGTACTTATATTTATATTCGGATTCATTAGGATTTTCTGTCACTATTTTTTATTTTAGATTTTTTATTGTGATAGTACATTATGTTTGCGTAATTTGATTAGCTTTCGAATAATAATGTCAAATTCTAAATGCGTTTTTGTATATTATTTGACTTGCGAATGTATTTATATAAAATCTACACTCGATATCTTCCATTTCTTGATCCATGAGTTCAGAACAACTTTGCCGTGGACTTAATCTTATTAATATGCGATAATTGCGACCAAAAGACTGATTTGCGTTTTCCTTGATTAAACGACCCGGAGGAATTAAAGTTTTGCTCATAGAAATAAGTTTTACCTTATAAATAAATTTGTTCTACGGAAATTGCTATATTCTGTGAATTAAAAAAAAAAATTAATAATCTCATTAGCTCTCTCAAAATACCACATTAACATATACTATTCTATCCTATTATTTTGTAATTAGACAAAATGATAAAATGATGCTAGATATGATTATTAAGCCTTAAATGCATTTGAATACTTCAACACTGACATGCATAGTATGCCATAAATACGTTCATAAATTTATAATTGTATATATATATTTTATGAGTGCCTATATATAATTGTATTTTAAAGCGTAATAAAAACTATTTGTATTACAAAATTAAACAAAGAATTTCAAAAGTTCAAACGCAATAATGAATTAAGGCATACATTCTGCAGTGATATCGTTATAATCTGCCATTTCAAAATACTTTCCATTTGAATTTTCCATTTGAAGGTTTCCTTTCTGACAGCTTATTACAAATTATTAATAAAATCAAACTTCTACTTCGATGATTAGCAATAATTATATTTGTCATAATATATATTTACTACAACATTATGTAGTACTTTAAAATTAAAATTAAAAACTAGCACAGCGTTTTGTTGACTATAAGTATACTCATAGAATTTGATTTTTATTATTTTGTAAATATTTAAAATTTATTTTTTATAACATAGTTTGTAACTTTAGGTATTTCGTCATAATTAAAAACCGTAGAATACAACTTGAAACAAAAGCTGGATAAAATAATAGTATTTACGTTGATTTATTTGTATAAAACGTCTTATAATGCATGATTATATAAGTTAATAGCAATGTTTTATCAAATTTTTAAATTAGATAATGAAATAGTAATAAAATAATTGTAAGCATAGTGTTGGTTCTCTGTGAGTTTCGTCGTATGGTGCATGTTGTTCTGTACTCAAGACTCTTCAAGTTGTCCTCATCGATTTCAATGTAAATACAGATTCACTTTCTTTTTTGATGTTTCGTGTCTGTTTTAAAACTAGGACTAGAAGACAGCCACGAGTACTTACCACTGCAGTAATGGGAAACAACAACCACATTCGATATTAAGATCATAACTTTCCACTCTTCAACTTCATAGAAAAGAATATAAATATTTTTATTTATATATATGCGTAAAAATGGCTATTATATTATTTATTATAAAAATAGTATTTAAGTAAATATAAAATTATCCACTTTATTAAAAATTACAATACAACACTCGTTGTAATACTTTTACTATAAAGGAATTTCATTTTCCACTAATCAAGGATCAAAATTTTGTTCACCGTGAATAAGATTAGAAATTTTCTAATTGTATTTTTATAAAACTAATTTAAAATTTAAAATTCCTTTTTATATTATACTTATTAATCGATATTTAAATTCGTTTGTCAATTTGTAATTTTCGAAATATATTACATACTGCTTAATAAATAACATATAACGATAGCAGTATAATGTTAACAAAGTGCAAGAAACTTTTTAATTATAATTCTACTATTGTGTCATTAAATAAAATATGATTGATAATAGTTTTTAAGAATTATTCTAATTTTGCAAAACAAATATATTAATGTAGCCAATTATTTAGTGGAATATGAATATATAATTTTCAGAAAAATGATTGTAAATATATGTGTTTTATTTATAAATAAAATTTAATTGCTAAAATGTTATACACACACACACACACACACACACACGAATTGTAATTCTTTTCATGTAGATATTTATAATATTCAATAAAAATACTGTTTATATAACAAAAGAAATACGAGAATTAAATTAATGAATTATTTTTTCCTTTGCTTTTATAAGAAAGTAAAAACAATTACTATTATGTAATATATTGATATATATAACAAAACCATTAGCTTATATTATCTTTAAATATTAAATATTTTCAAAATAATATAAACTCTTGTAAAATAAATGATTTAAATAGAAAACATAAGTATATTATTAGTGACCTATAATTTAATATTTTTTCATCTTATAAATTAATAATAGTTAATAGATTGTGTATTTTTCCTAAAAAATTTATTTATATTATGATATTAAATATGAAATTGTTTTTATAAAAGTACAATAATTAAATAATTATGAATAGTATCAACTAATAAATAATAGTTAATTTATATTTCTAACATAGTAATTATTATAATCATAAAATTCTATATCCAGAATAGATTATCATAGTAAATTATAATCTATATGAATGCTTTAAATGTTTACAGCAGATATTACCTGTATTATAGTGATAATTGTAATAAAATTCACTAAATTTGATATAAATTGATAATTTATGTAAGAATTCTAATTTTATTTTATGTATAGAATGGACAAAGATTTTTTATTCGTACAATCATATAGTAATTGATAATATTAATATAACCTTAAAACAACGATAAAGTTCATTGCTAAAACTACAAATTAAAATATAAATCCAATATAATTTAAATTACATACAAAAATCAATTTCCCCTAAACATTATAATAAAAAAATAAATACTGTATTATTGATTAATTTTTATATATGTTCTACAATATTTCTTTTAAAGAATAAATTTGCAGAAAACAATTATATAAATATAACTTTATAAGCTTCTTTTGAAAAAATTTAGTTTATAGACTAACTTTTTTATATTAAAATTTGGTTAAACTTACAAAAAGTATTTATTTTTCTTTAGTAATATGATTATTAAATTATTGTTTTTTGATAAATCTTTGCACATACTAAAGCAAATATTAAAATATTTTTTATTGCACATTTCATATTTTCATGAAATTTAAAAATATATTATCAATATTAATTACATATGCTAAGTGAACTGCCAGATTTTAACTACAAATAAAAGAAAAAGTTAAGATAAAGGTGAGTAAATAAAAATATAAACGTTATAATTGACTTTAAATTGTTTATTTATGAAACGCGATTTTTTTACATAAGGGACAGTGAATTATTTGTCAAAGTCCATTTATGCAATTTTCGTACATTCTAAATTGTTTGCCGTGTCAAATAACGCTATATAAAAGGAGATCTTATTTGCTAAGAGCACGCCATTTTTTTCAGTGTATGTACGTATGATGCGTGTTCGTATGAACACACGCGCGCGCATATATATCCATACATATATATATATATATATATATATATATATATATACACAAATATACATATATATATATAATGCATGCACACACATACATATCCAATAATTATACTCTGTTCATGAATGACAGTTATACACGATGATTATAGATTAATAAAAATAATCGAGTTTTTCTGTCAAATAATTATAATACTAGATAAAATCATAGATTATATCATGTGTGTCCATTTGAAATAAGAAAATTTCTATTCCAGAAGTCTTAATAATTACTAAATAGATGTAGTTTTTTGAATTTAACATATATTGTAAACTAGATAATTTTTATATTTTGAAATTTACATAAAAAGCATGTTTAGTTTGAGGCTTGATTAATATTGATATATCTATGGTAAAAGGTGAATGTACTAATGCTTATGCCAAAGTGATAATACACACAACACAATATGTGGATTGGAATGAATGTATACTCCATCCATTATTATGAATAGTAATATCAAGATCAAACTATCGATAATAGTAGTAGTAGTAAATGTTATGTATGTAGTAAATGACACTTTTTAAGCACGCTCGCCACGAATTCGCCGGGCCAGTTGGATATCCTTGGGCATAATGGTTACTCTCTTGGCATGAATGGCGCACAAATTTGTGTCCTCGAAGAGGCCGACAAGGTAAGCCTCAGATGCCTCCTGGAGAGCGCCAATAGCCGCGCTCTGGAAACGCAAGTCGGTCTTAAAGTCTTGTGCA